>OZ026622.1:83220511-83228011 GCA_964020975.1 Hermodice carunculata
ATATATATATATATATATATATATATATTATATATATATATATATATATATATATATATATATATATATATATATATATATATATATATATATATATATATATATATATATATATATATATATATATATATATATATATATATATATTATATATATATATATATATATATATATATATATATATATATATATATATATATATATATATATATATATATATATATATATATATATATATATATATATATATATATATATATATATATATATATATATATATATATATATATATATATATATATATATATATATATACATATATAACACAGAACAATACAAACCTATATTAACTGTACTGGTGAAGATATAATACAATAAGATACAATATCTGTTTGGCTGTACTCATATATCCGCACTATACAATTGATTCATGTTAGACACCAAAACATATATGCACGAAATAGAGTTATGAATCAGACAGGCGAATGAATAATATGCTTACTACTTTGTTCAACAAATTAGGAAACAAAACGTCTATTACTTACAACATAAGTTTGTACTGCATCAAAAATGAGGGTATTCATGCCAACAGGTAAGTCTTTATTTTCAAATAAAAGGATTTCAGCTAGGCCTATATGTGCAATATCACATAATAAAATGGGATGCACGTGAGCCACAGGAGATAAAACGGGGCTAGCACTGTGAGCAAGATCTTTCTAAGGGGTCGTGGCCAAAAAAAAAGACTTTCCCAAAATCCCAGAAAAATCTCGAAAGGGGGCAGGAGGGGGTTAATAACAAAATCGGATGTTCACCAATTCTTTGAAAAAGTAAAAACAAAACAAAAAAAACAAAAAAAAAAAACAAAAACAAAAAAAAAACGAAGAAACAAACAAAGGAAAAATCCCACCAAAAAAACCCACAGCCACGATAAGTAAAATTTACTGTGATTTTATCCCACAAAAACAACCCACAGCCACAATAAGTAAAATTTACAGTGATTTTATCCCCAATCAACATATTGAGAACAGATTACGATGGGCGATAATAAGGGTTTATACGTACCGATGTTTAAAAAGCTTCATCATAGCTTCAGACTTTCCGCGTACTTATACAGTAATCTATTTTGTATGTTCATTAAACATATTTTCGCTAAATTCTTGTAATGTATGACCATGAAGCTTCAACATTGCGGATTTATCTCAAAGTGATGGCATACTCATCAGTAAGCCATGACAAGCACCACATGCATTCATGCTATGTTCGATAAATTCATCAATTAAATAAGTACAATAAGAAAGAAAAAAATACTTCATTTGAGGAATTTGATAGCTTGAACAGAAGAGTATGAAGAAAGGTAAATGAGATTTTTCAATGACCTATCGTAATCATCACAAAAAACCACTTAAGTCTTCACAAAAAATGATTTTAAAATAAAACATTGTAAATATAACCAAAAGACCTTTTGGGGGTCTAATCTCATGCAACATGTTAATTGCCAAACTGTTTTTGCGGATTTCTTTCACATGTTACAGATGTGTCGTCAGAAAAATAAAACTTAAGAAAAAATAAATAAAACTGAAAAAATAAAAGATATGTTAAAAATGGATCTGAAAAGCTGTTCAAGATATGTTGGTACCTTGATGATATATATCATGCGCGTTCAGTGTGTATCATTATGGCACTGCGTGCGAACATTTTTTTATGAACAAATGTATATGTATTAATAATCATGTTGTAAAAGATAGAATTGTTGTACCTGCCAATCTCATACTGTAAACTTAAAAGAACTCCCCTGTATGGTAATATGTAACTCCAGTTTCTATTCCAAGTTGTTCTGAAGTTTGTGATATCTTTGCAGTGGTGGGCAAATACTTAGCTTACTTTGAAGTTCCCTAGTTACAGTATTTTTGTTCCCATTTAAGACAATTTGAGTTATTTCATAAGTACATTCCTCAACGTTTGGAATACAGTTATTCATTCATTTTCAAACCAGTATCTGAAATTGGACTGTCTTTAATATTCATGAGATTAATTAATTAATTTACATAAATGTATAAAAGGCGCGATATGTTGTTTCATTTTCTTATTTCAATGTAAACTGGGCATATGCAGGGTAAATTATGCTGTCACAATTTTCCAGGAAATGGTAATTTCGGAGGGGGGGGGGAGAAAGGGTATAGGATCTTCGCAGAGGCCAGTTGGATGAGGTAATATGTTACCTTTGTAAAGATCATACTTAAGCTTAGAGAAACCAAGTCGTCGTTGTGTGTTGCATATGCTAGGAAACCTATTTCCGTGTGAATAGAAGTGGGGAACAATATCTACCGCGAGCAAGGTTTGTTTCTGTTTCGATTCAAAGATTTGAAGAGAACTTGAGTCTCTGGTGTCGGGCGGGAGATTGTTTCATTGCTTGATGGCATCAGCTACAAAGGAGCTTTCCATGTGTTGAGTGAGCTCTGCATTTAATGCATTGAATAGTTCCAGGTTGACGTAAAACACGGACAGAAGGGGTAGGGGGTAGAACGTCAAGGTGATGATTTGGTTTTTGCCGTTTAGCAGAGAACACAACAGATCAAGATTTCAGGCTATTAAAGATTACACGCCACAACTTTCCCCAATTGCATATTGAAGAGAAATTTTGTATTTAGATGATGAGAAGACTGAGCCGCGGTGTTAACGAGTTCAAGTTGACAGGTGTCATCGGCGAAGAGTCTGACGTCACATGTTAGGCTATCTACAAGGTCGTTCACAAAAACTAGAAATAAGAGTGGGCCCAAAATGGATCCCTATGGTACTCAGCCTCAACAGGTAACCAAATAGATGCTGTCCATGAATAACCACACGCTGAGAACGGTTGGACAGACAGCTTTCCACCCACGATACAAGATTGTCTGAGATGCCTGGTTGTCTGAGTTTTAAAAAGAGGTCCAGGAATACCATTCTGGTTTCTTTGGAAGATTCCAGCCAATTGTATTTATGGCGAAGAGTATAAACAAGTTGGTGGATGGTGCTGTCGTTAGCTTGAAGCCGGAGTTCTCTGGGGGTAAGGAGATTATTCCGAGTCAGGTATTCAAACAGATCAATAAATACCAGTCTTTCAAACACTTTCAACGCTTTGCAGAGTAAAGAAATAGGACGATAATTCTGATGCTCCTATTTGAATTTTTGAATACAGGGCATACATTGGATTTTTTCCCAGGGTTTTAGGAAAATTTGATTGGTTAGGCGACAGCTTGAAAATTTTAGTCAATGGGCCACTGAGAGACTCGGTTGTATTTTTAGTAAAATATTTCCAATGTTGTCGGGACCAGAAGCAGAGGATAGTGGGAGAGACGATAACACCTTCTTCACATCATCCTCACTAAAAGGAATATCATGCAGGCGTGCATCAGGATTTAATTTCAGAAAGTATGAACGCATGGACTGGCGAATTTTGTTTAGAACCATGTTCCGTGACTTTTTTTATAGAAACGATGAAACTTTTTGGTCTTCGTATGAATATCGAAGCTGTGGGTGCGAGGTGTATGGGGGGGGGGGGGGGGGGGGGAGGACACTTACTTAAAATAAGGGTGGGTGTGTTCCTCGGACATTTTTATACAACACCCTATCTTAACCCTACACCAAATGTAAAAAGGTACCTTTTCTTAATCCTGTAATGTGTTGAAAGGAGTGCTGCATTGGTGCATCTTGGTGCGTTTTGGAGACCAACATTGCAATTTTAAACAAGTTTTAGCATAGTCTTACTTCCCACAAAAATCTCCCCCCCCCAAAAAAAAGGACTTACTAATTAGATCCTATATCTCCAGTCTATATCCAAGATCTATACATTTGTTTGAAAAATGACTCAGACATTAAGTTCACTCAACTAATTGTTACCCCTATCCTAATCCAGCCTTGTACCTTTTTTTATTAATTTTTTTTTTTTTTGGGGGGGGGGGCTTTTCTAATCCTGGGAGTAATAAAAACAGGGCCTTTCCCGCGGCACATACCCAGTACAATCCTACATGGGAGTACCCCCCCCCCCCGGGGGGTAGGGGTGGGGGAGTGTCTCACAGTATCGCTTAAATCGTTTTCAAGCTAGATTTCGATGCCGAACACGTTTCTTTATTTCTGTGGTTATCCAGGGTTTGTCATGAGGGCGAATTGTAACGTCTCTGTAAGGAATAAAATCTTTAGCAGTAGACAGGAATATGTCAGACCAAAATGAGACAATATCGTCGAGAGAATCATAAACTTCAGCCGTACCCGTTGGAGCGGAAGAAAGAGCAGTGTTAAGATCTTGAAAACTTGCTCAGCTAAAGTCCTTTATAGGTCTCTTAAAAGTTTTATCTTTAAAGTTAGAGAGGTAAAGGGAACAAAATATCACAGAATGATCCGAGTTTAAAAAAGGGGTCAACACACCACTATCCGGGATAAGTCCCTGAGAGTCTGTGATGATTAAATCCAACAAGTTGCTTGCATATTCACTTATCCTGGTGGGTTCATCAATGAGATGGAAAAAGCTGTGCCTAGATACAAGAATAACCAGGGAGGTGCCTAGTTCGCTGTCAGGGTGATCTGATTCCCAGTGAGTACACCTATCATTGAAATCGCCAGTTAAAATCAAAGTATATGGATTGTTTTGGAGTGCGGTGGTCATAGAAATAGGAAGAGACTCAAGGAAAGCGTCACGTATTTCTGCTAGTTGACCGTGTGGACGATAGTAATTGTCAACAACTAGAGACCCAAGACATGTAGAAATTTGTATCTATTGCGGTCGGTTTCACTGACTTATAAACGACTGCTTTATTCTTTTTGTAATGCATTGGACCTTCATATCAGTATTATGCTGGAGCTTAAGGTTTGAAATTGCACCACCATAACGACGTCGGGCTTGCTTTCGTGTTCACATATCTAGACAACACTGTGACAGATGGTTTGCCTACCTGGACAAGGTATACTCAAGTCAGGTCCATGGGAGACTTTCATAACCTTTTTATGCAACTGTCACTTCTCATATATATATATATATATATATATATATATATATATATATATATATATATATATATATATATATATATATATATATATATATATATATGTGTGTGTGTGTGTGTGTGTGTTCTGTCTTGTCACAGTCTTTTATTCTCTTTTTCATAGTATTCTGTGTACGAGGTGCACCGATTTTAATTACATGTATTTTCACTGGACCTCCACTCATCATAATAATAATAATAATAATAATAATAATAATAATAATAATAATGATGATGATGATGATGATGATGATGATGATGATGATGATGATGATGATGATGATGATGATGATGATGATGATGATGATGATGAGGATGATAATTTTTCTACTTTTTTTAAAATAATATTTCTGCTGACTCAGCAATTTTATCATATTGGCTTATACCATCTTAATGCTGCATCGTAGGCTAATAGGCTCACGGTTACTATTAAAAGTTAATAGAAAAGTACGCATGGGCTTTCTTTTTTTCTTTCTTTTTTTTTTTTTTTTTTTTTTGGTGTACTTTAAACCTAAGTGACGTTGAAAGGTCAAACTGCATACATTCCTCTTGAATACTATGTAAGTCAATGGGGATTGCAATGCTAATTCACTCTACAACTTCGCCAAAACAATTGGTCAGATTCACTTCACACGTGGTGGAGATATACATCGGGTAGGTGTATACCAACTGTGTTCAAATGGTCATGCTCCAATGATTTTTGGATTTTTAATGTTTTGGGGGTATTTTGTTTTGTTTGTTTGTTTGGGAGGGGGTAGGTGTGTGTGTGTGTGTTTGTGTTAATTTTTGTATTACTATTAATGACCATGTAAGTCAATGGGGTATGCCATGATAGTTCACATTTTGAATTCTTCAAAACCGTAGGCCACATTCACTTGAAACTTTTGGTACAGATACTCCATTGATTTAAAGATTTTTTTTCCTTTTTATGATTGTTGATGACCCTCAGGTCAAGATCACAATGTCTTGGAAAATAGAATTGTTTCTCTGCCACATCTTCAAATGGGTAGGATTGAAGTCCACTAAAATTATTTACGCAGATGAGACTTCCGTTATTAAAATTTGCTCAGAGGTGACCTTGACTTGAGGTCAAAGGTCAAGTAAAACTTTCTGCAGAAGAATGGTGGCCCTCCTAGAGGGATAGCCTTTGGTGAGAGGCGCCTGCTCGGGGGATGCATAATGTTTTTCGCACGAAAAACTCTATTCTAGGTTTTAAACACTCGACATTGGTCATCGGAGACTCTCTGGAATGGGCGTGTCTGGATGGACAAGAGTGCAAGCGTGGTTGTCGGGAATCCAGCTCATATTGCGTTTGTCTGATGATGCCGTATGGTAGCCTGACCAAGAAATATGATACAATTCAAACTGGAAGAGACGTTGGCTTCCGGAACTCTTCATATGTGGGTTTCCATTTGCTCAGTTCGACAGTTGGTTAATGGGTAAAGGACCACATGCTCGTGCAGATACAGTACTTCTCCCACCGATAGCATGGTTTTCATGCACCGCAGATATTACATTTATCCCGCACGAGCCATGGTGCTCCTGCAGGCACTCTACTTATACAACATTTACCATACTTTGCTTGCTGACACCATGCTTCTGCAGATTCTATACCTGTCCAACATATGCAATACTTTCCTCGCAAATATTATACTTCTCCCGCAGATATCATAGCCTCTTCTTGCACAGGTAACATGTTCCCCTTGTACACTGGAGATAAGTTGAAACCCGACATATCGGAGAAATAAGATTCTGAATTCCTTTTCAACATGGGGAGAGCAATGCACATTTTTTAACACAGACAGACCCAACAAGGGACAACACCCTCGGCAACATCGACTATCTGAGTCATAATTCAGAGAAAAACACTCTGGAAATTGGGGAATTTGAGCCGTCACCATTTAATATATGAACACAGCAACGAGAAAGCAATTGAGTTTTCAAAGATATATCTCACAAAGCTGAGAAACTTTACGTTAAAACAGGATAAAAGTAGAAACAAATGAGAGTAATTTATGGGTCAATGCTATAAAGTAGGCGCTTATAACGTAGTATCTGTTCTATTCATAGCGTTTCGTGAAGGCCCATATATTAATACGTAAATATCACATTGTGCTCTTGGCTAAGTATCTTTTACTGAAGCGACGCTAGTGAATGCAAGGAGATACCTGCGTTGGCTCTTTGTGTTAACTCTCATACATATGACACTCCAGCTAATTCTGCCACACCGGATTTCCTTTCCTGCAACGACAGGTATATCTGAAATAGCACAGTGAAACCCTTAACCACATACACGTATAGACGTGGTATATAATACTTAGGGCACCTCCAGCTAATCGCGACTAATTTAAATACATGTAGAACATTTTATCGTATTGTTTCCAATGGGTTAACAATTACGTCGCATTGTAGTGACGCAGCTCTGACTATTACACCCACATGCAAAGTGTATAAGTTAATATGTGATCTCGATTCCATTGCA
>OZ026622.1:83233011-83268098 GCA_964020975.1 Hermodice carunculata
AAGAGCCACACAACAGATGAGCTTATCACAGTTCAGTATGAAAAGATACTAAGCCTGACCAAACTGAAAATGACAGAGTCACACAGTTACTGACAAACCTGAACTTACAATGGACAACATCGAAGATGACTTCTATGATGTGTTCAAGGGCAAAATCTTGAAATGGACCCTTCAGTGAAACTTGTTCAGCTTCCTGTCAGAAACGTCCAATTGCGCTGAAATCTGAGTTTAGAAGAGCTAAATCGGCTTGAAAATTTTAGCATCATAAAACTAGTGGAAACCCCCACAGACTGGATATCTAGCCTGGTAGTAGTGAAAAAACCTTCTGGAAAACTCAGACTACGTTTTGACCCAAAACCACTGAACAAGGCACCCCAAAAGGTCTAACTACTCACTTTTCGTAACTGAAGATTTGCTGCTTGAATTGTCAGAACTCAAGATATTCTCACTTGGTGATATAAAAGATGCCTTTTGGCATTTGGAATTGGATGAAGAGTCCAGCTACCTGACCATACTTGAGACATCATTGGGGCAGTACAGTTGGCTGCATCTTCCATACAAAATTTCCCCAGCTCCAGACCTCTTTGCCAGACGACTGGACGAAGCAATTGGATCTGTGCCTGGTGTACATATAGTGGCAGATGACATTCTCATCGTAGGTCAATATGCCAACTATTATGACACAAAACTACGTGCATTGCTACAAAAATGCAGAAGAAAAATGAGTCAAGCTTAGTTTTGACAAAATGAAACTCAAACCAAAGGAACTACCCTACATTGGACACTTACTAACAGAAAGACAAATCAACGGATGTACAAGCAGTCCAAAGATTCTGTGGAATGGTAAGTTTCCTTTAAAATTTTCTACAGAATTTGTCAGACATGTTGAACCTCTTCGCCAATTGACACACAAAGATGCGGAATCACACTGGACAGAAACACATGACAGAGCATTTGAAGAAATTAAGGCAGCTGTAACAACAGCACGAGCGCTTAAGTATTTTGACTCCAAAGCAGATACAGCATTGCAGTTTGATGCTTCAGATACAGGCTGAGGGGCTTCACTTATGCAGAATGGTCAGCCAATCGCAAATGCGAGTTGAGCACTAAGCAACACAGAGCGGAACTATGCACAAATTGAAAAAGAACTGCTTGCAGTACTTTGGCATGGAAAACTTTCACCAGTTTACATACAGTCGCCATATCACTGTGCACAGTGACCACAAACCCCTTGAAACAATATCATCAAACCACCACAGGCTGCACCAAAAAGGCTGCAAAGGATTATTATGAGTCTCCAATCACATTACATTGACCTTGCTTGCAAGCTAGGTAAACATGTGTACATAGCAGATATGCTGTCACGAGCTCACCTGAAGAAAACAGGCAAGCAATGCACAACAGACGAGATCATGCACGTCAGCCTGACCAGTGAGATATCAATGAAGTTGAACACATTAACATGCTAGAATATTTGTCCATCTCAAGCCAATAACCAGGCAGATATAGCCGTATGGTCAGCAAGCCTGACCGATATGGCTATGAGTGGTAAAGATTAGCTGCAGTTTAGTGGATGGATAACACAAAAGGGCAGATAATCCCAGTTTCCATCCATGTACTGTGGGCTGCCCACCTCATACCCATATAAATAATCTTAGGTTTAGTGAAGTCGTAGAATCTTGACGTTGAACTGTATTCATGTACAGTGTTCATATGTCTTTAGTGCATATATGGCAAACTGCATAGTATAAAACTGGAACTGGACGAATTGCATCCATATTAATTATATGCATGTATAAAACCATAATTCAACAGTGTTGTTACATCTGAGGTACAATCTATATTTCTAGCTTTCAAGTAATTTACATAACTGCGAGTTTAATAACAAATATCTTGCATGAATTTATGGTAAATTCATGTTGAAGGATGATACGAACATTTGCTATAATATTGAATATTTGGTCTACCATTGTGGTTAAATCCCTTTTAAGTTTTCTTTGAAGGGAAGATGTATCATGAATATGTATAGGATAAAGAGCCAGGATGTCACATAACATTCTCTCTCTCTCTCTCTCTCTCTCTCTCTCTCTCTCTCTCTCTCTCTCTCTCTCTTCTCTCTCTCTCTCTCTCTCCCCGGCAAACACCTCAAATAAAGCATCATAAAAGTTCCACACCTGCAGCAGTTCAAGTGTTTGTCATCAGTAGGATAGGACCAAACATTTTGTCCAGGTTTATGTTAGTACATAAGTACACCGTGGGGTGAGTAAGTTAACTGAAGTACGCTTTACATAGACAGGACAGACACTTTGAAAAAGGCATTAAGTATAACACACCGAGAGTTTTCTCAAACGTCTATTTTTTCTGAAAAACTCCATGCACCCTGTGATCTGATACGAAAGGAACACCAATAATTTAATATAAACCCGTGTCATCAGGAAATCATTTGGCGTTAACCTCAATGTCACCGAATTAATAATCAATGAAAATCAAAAATAGTAGTGCTCCTAAGATGGAACCCTGAGGGACACCGGCTTCCAAGGGACAACTACATGAATTTTGATCCGAAAGAGTAACTCACTGACAACAATTGTCATAGCAAAATTGTACCTCTTGTGTCCCTCACCGATCTGTGAACATAATAACGTTAACTCAAGGGTCACTTTCCACACTGAACATTCGGCACTGTGTATAAAACTGTACAAGACCACTTGATTAACAAGACTTCGAGTCTCCTCATTTACCTTATGGAAAAATGCACCGTATTCACTCCTGATTATCTTCTAAAAAACTGAATTATTCTAAAATACGATGGATAATTATAAGGTTCAACATTCGAAAATGTATCAAAAAATATAAAAAGATACCCAACATTATTGATAATTTCTGACCATAGCCAAATATGGAATCGATGAACATAATTTCTCTCAATCCAACTCCAGCCGAAACACTTGCTAGCTCATGATTAGCTTTTAACATCAACCTTTGACCTTTGAGCCAACACGTGGCATTCAGGTAATGCCACAGGCAACGAGTCCTCTGGACTCTCTTGGCCTGGTACCACCGTGAATAAAACAACATCCAACCCAGGGAACTCGTATAGTCCTTCTGCTATAGGACACAATTATTCAAGCAGCTAGAGGTCTAAACGACAACAGGAATACTGAACCAAACGTTTGGAGCTTGTGCTGACGACACCAGTCTACTTGAAGTTGTTAATAACCCCATCGAAACTTCTAATCACTTGAATATTAATCTCTCTGTTATACATAACTGGGGAAAATTGTGGCGTGTTATCTTTAACGCTTTAAAGTCTCTTTCTGTCATATTTTCAACCAAACTTGTTAAACCACAGCATCCACCTGTTCGTCTTGGAGACACTGAAATACCTGCGTCAGACTCGCACACTCATCTTGCTATTACTCTCAGTAGCAATTTATCTTGGCATGCTCACATTACTCGTATTACCACCAAAGCGAGCCAGCGAATTGCCCTTCTGCGTAGATTCAAATATAAACTTTCCCGCAAAGCTCTGATTAAACTTTATTTAACTATGGTTCGACCAATTCTTGAATATGGTTGTGTGCTCTTTGACAACTGTGGTCAGGGACTTTCTGATCTTATTGAATCCATACAGTTTGAAGCTGCCAAAATATGCACAGGTGCATTAAGACACACATCACGCGACAATCTCATACGTGAACTTGGTTGGACAACACTCGCCAGCAGGAGGAAGTATTTTAAGTCACTTCTTCTACACAAAATGTATCACAACTTAACACCCTCGTATCTCTCTCGATTAATTCCTCCTACTTTTAATGCTCGAAACCTCCGCCATACTAGCTCCATACGTCCCATCAATTGCAAAACTAACCGCTTAGACAAATCCTTCCTACCTGACGCTATCAAACTGTGGAACAATCTTCCCTCCGATATAAGAGACTCAATTTCTCTCCAAATATTCAAATCAAAGCTGAAAGCAACACTACTAGCAGTGGATCATGTTCCTGTTTACTATACCCAAGGACACAGATTTGCCAACATTTGTCATACCCAGCTTCGTCTTGGATTCTCGAGACTTAACTTTGATCTCTTTAAAGTCAACATCATCCCACAACCTACATGTTCTTGTTCCTACCCCACTGAAGATCTGCAACATTACCTGTTCTTTTGTCCAAAGTATTCAACTTATAGATTTAGACTTCTCAACTCCATCATCCCTATTATTGCTCCCGGCGTCCACCCGAATCATATTATACACACAGCGAGTGACAGACTAGCTCATATTCTTCTCTTTGGTAGCGACCAATTGTCCATTCCCTTCAACATACAAATTTGTGATGCTTTCCACAGATACATCGTAGATACAAGACGCTTCGTATCTTAGTTCTGTTATGCATAAGCAGTAATTTTCAATTGAGTTAGTTGCTGATTTACATAATTCTTACTTCCCAAATGTCCTTCATGAAATTTTCTACCGCTAGTCCGTACTATTGTGAACAGGGACGTGTGTATGTACATTCTACCTGCAGTGAACTATTTTGCTTTGTTTTGCATTTTGATGACTACTACTGCTGTGATTTTTGTATGCAGGGTACAAATCTGAAGCATGTGTACAGCTTCTCTGTTAATTGGGTAACTTTTTTCTTGTTTTGTCCTGTGTGTTTTGTAATATACATTTTGTGTGTCACTCCATGTTCTGGAGAACCCATCGATTAGTAACATCTCGATGTACTATAGGGCAATCCAGTTTAAATAAATATCTTTAAATTAAAATAAAATATACATGCGTGCTGTTTGTCAAAAGCCCAAGAGATGTCAAGGAAGATTACTCCGGCTTCGTTGCCGTTTTCAATGGGATAGTATATGTTATGAAGTCTGCTATCCAACTGATTTATGGTGGAATTTTTGCCTCTGAAGCTTTCATCGAGCCAACTTTCTGATCAAGTTACTGTCTGAGTTTTTGCACTGAGCAGGGTGAAAAAGTACATCCTATATTTTGATATATTTCAACCTGCACCTATTGGCATCACACACTTTGATTAAGCGTATGATTGACTCAGGATTCATATCACTATTCAAATGTGGTATGAGGAAACCCCACACAGTGTGTAAGCTACGTCTTACATAACGATATATTAGAATGATTAGGAACAGGTACGAGATGTAGAAGGAAATAAACGAGGAAGCGCTGATTTTAAATATCCCATGACACATTCTTTCTTCCCGCTCTAGATATTTCGAATAAAGCAGGCCCCACTGTCAGCTCTACATGCATTAGCCAACGCAATATCCCATTAAGATTTATTTTATCTTAATCTACACAAGCTTCTGGTCACAATTTGATATATGTCTGAATGACACATTTGATGCAAAACAGTGGGAATAAAAAAAAAAAGTTGCTTAACACAGCCAGGAGATATAAAACATTGTAATAATGAATATGACCTCAGAAATGACACAACATAATAACATGTAATCATATAAGGAGAGTGTGAACATATGAAGTGATTTCAAACGCAGGAGCAACAATCTGTGTCTAAAATTTAAAGGTCCATCTTGTGTGCCTCGCTTAAATGACAAAGCCAGAAAGTGTGTTCTGCTTAATGTAGTGCTGCATGTTTGTTACACGCCTCTCATTTATTTGCCGCATTCGTCCACCTTCAAGATACGCGAATGGAATTTCAATGGTCCAATAAATAAGTCAAAGATTTTGGGACATGCGAGATTCCTGTTTTGATTGGTTAGAAATATGGCACGTGACATCGCCCATATTTATGTGCGTGTATCTTGAGTGGAATGGCAACAATTCACTGATCAAAGCCACAAGTAAATTTGTAACCATGTTGACGTAAGCACTGCTATCATCCCTCCCCCGTCCCTCAATCCGCAGCGTCAGAATGAAAATGGTGTCTGTACTGACGTATGAGGTTTTTTTTAAAATTTTATTTATGTGGTAACGGAAAACTTTTGAATTAACTGTTTACAAAAGCGTCCACTCGATCATCAGCTTTCCTCTTCGCAGATTGAACAGAGCCGACACCCAGGAAAGATGTTGGTTGACTAGTTTTTGTCCAAGGGCAAATACACGATGTATTCATGCTTTCCATACATGTTCATATTACAAGACTTGTGATTTGCTTGTTTTCTTACATTTTAACAACTGTGAAAAAATATTCAAAACCTTTACCCTTTTTTTCTTGGGGGGGGGGCGTGACTTACACATAAAACAAACTGCATCCATCTTTTAACGTTTGTATTACTTTATGGTAGTTTCCATTTATGAAGATAATCAACACACATGTAAAGAAGACTGCATCAGCTGTCACGCAGGTATTGAGAAAGGATCCTCCGGGTGACCACGAAGACCGACCTGCTGGTAACAGTGTGCCGTACACGAAAAATACCAACAACGCTACAACCTCAAAGTGTACAATACGGGCAAGTAGTAGCAAGCTGTTCACAGATAAATGGTGTGAGCCTATACCACATCAAAACCATCAGTTGAGAAACGTCGACACGCCCTGTCATTGAAACTCTGAGGACGGTGTCGCTGGGAAATACCACTTTCATGGAAACAAAGTTTGCTCTGCCTTTGTGTTTAAGATTTAAAAAAAGAAAAAAAAACTTGTCAAGATGGGGTTCAGTGACAAAGAGAATAGTTAAATTCCTCAAGCAACTACAGGCAATCTTAGGCAAAAAAGAAAGAAAGAAAAAAGCTTGGCAAAATCGTGTGGATTATTCTCAAGTTTCAGTAACAAAAAACGATACCGCTACCACAAACGACATACATTTCATTTTTTTCTTTGAGCACCACACAATCACGCTTTGCGAAAGTCAGACCGTTTTGCTTTAGCAGATTCAAAGTGTCTTAAAACCTGAGAGTGTCATGTTTCCAGTGTGCATGCAGACATTGGTTTTACTCATGCCATTTTTGCTGGTCCCCTTACAGTGTGAAGTAACATAGTTTGGGCTTTCGCTAGTATGAGAAGCTTTATTCCGTTCGATCGATCGGATCGATCGGATCGAGAGAGAGAGAGAGAGAGAGAGAGAGAGAGAGAGAGAGAGAGAGAGAGAGAGAGAGAGAGAGAGAGAGAGAGAGAGAGAGAGAGAGAGAGAGAGAGAGAGAGAGAGAGAGAGAGAGAGAGAGAGAGAGAGAGAAACATCGGTACATAATACAATATGTCATCAAAAAGTTTAGGAATGTATTGCACAGCAAACTAATGGTACCTAGACATAAATGTGCATTTCATGCATTTCTTAGAATGAAGTTTGTGTTCTCAGCACAAAAGCATTGAACAATAAGTGCTTTTGATGCAAAAATATTTCCCAAACATACTCATTGATAGTAAATATACACCCATGCAGGAATTTGAAGAATTCTTTTTTAACGGGGGACAAATAAAATGACAACAAGGAAATAAAGGGGAGAAAATGGAAAGCTATACAGCAGTCAGGCTTTTTGCGTCAATCCTACGCGTGGACAGCGGAGGTAGTCGGGAAGTCAATTCAACGGAACACCACGCACACACAAAGGTGCGGAGGACAACGCTTGTCTGGCTGGCTGACATGGTCCTGTCCCATATTTGGTTTGTCACAGAGCTGAGTATATGCACGCAGAAGTTTTTTTTTGGGGGGGGGGGGAATGTGTAGGATAAAGGCAGTGGAAGGAAACGACACCCATCTGTTTTCATTTCCATTTGGTGTGATTCCCCAATGTTAACTTCACAAATATAAACCACTTACACTGAAATTCAATTCCAAAAATGATTGAAACATACTACCAACCACATTTAAACAGCCTTTTTTCTTGGTTTATCTTGTCCCTGCAATTGTGTTGCAGCATTTTACTTGGCAAGTATTCAACATCTGACAACTAAGTACTGTTGAGTGGGCTGTGGTGTCTGCGTGTCCTCTTGACATGTTAGAACGCTTTCTGTCAAGATAATATAAAGAGAAACGCTGTAATCTGTATCGCTCAATGCATGTAGATATATCGTGTAATACTCCTTGTTTTTGACCAGTTGGACACAGGCACAGACGCATGAGGTGACATTGAAGTCAGCTTTTCACTGTAAAATATTTATCTGTGATTTGTTTTAAGCACGTTAAAGGCATGTTGATTGATTTTTTGTCACTGAGCATAATAATGCTGTGTTCTAACGTCTTATGATAGAGAGCAGACATAACCTAGTGTGGAATATAAAGGCATAATGCTACCAGAGTATATCATGGGAAATACTGATAAATTACAATGATATACTGACAGAATAGTGATGTACTGACTTATAACGGTGATATACTGACAGGTTATAGTGACATACTGTCAGAACATAAAGACATACTGGCTGATAACGGTGACATACACATTAAAGTAACAAATTGTCTGATACCAGTAGCATACATACTGACTAATATGGTATTCTGACATATTATGATGACATACTGGCACACTTTACTGACATACTGACTGCTGAAGGCGATATACAGGCACATCGCAGTGACATACTTAAATATTAGTGACATATTGGGTGACAATAACATACGACTTGACTGCTGGTTTTACAGTGAGGTACTGACTAAAAAAGTCGACATACTGTATTCATTCCAATAGTAGTACGCTGGACTAATGCAAAGATTTCCTGGAGCAGACAAGGTTTTTATGAAGTTTTGTGATAATTATATGTCTTAATTTACAATAACACAAGCAATTACATTTATCGTAGAATCCATATAGCATAAAATAACAACAATGAACCACCTCCTTTCATCATCAGAAGCAGCGAATTTAAAAAATAATCGAAAAATACAGAATTTTTAATAAAACTCCCAAAATTCAAAAGTGGGGGTGTGGGGGGTAGTCTAGGGCATGAGCTACCATGGGAATGAATAGGGTATCACAATGACATATTGACTGATAACAGTAACACACTGATCGATGACAGTGGCATTCTAACAGCCCGATTGTCCTATCACCTAAGCAAGTAACAATGACGCGCAGTCAAGTCACGGGCGCATGCTTCCAGATTACTCACTGACACCGAAGACGCAACAAGAATACAGCAACTGACACTAAAAACACACATAATTATTGATACAGTCCACCTTAATGTTGTAAGGAGAAAAGTATCGAGATTGTCACCAGATTATTAGCAGCAGTTACCCCCGTCTCCCCCCCACGCAAACACACACACGCATACACACACACACACACACACACACACACACACAAAATACCTGGCAGACATATCCATACATAAAAGGCAGTTGCTGTGTTGTGCCAATGTATTGACTACTTCATATGTGAGCACCGATATTTTCTTTAGCAACTTATGTGTATCTCTTTTGTATCTTTCTATTTATCATGGCAGTCAGGTAGAATGAAACCCAAAAGTGAGTCTTCTCTTACTATCTTTCAGAGTTTTAAGGCAAAACTGTTTGTCAACCATGCAGGTATTTTAGGTAGAAAAAATCGTTGCAAACAGCAGACTCTACCTACATCAGGGAATGCACTGACCCTTAGTTTATTAGCCAAATGCTTGTGTGTCTTGAGTTTGCTTAAAGAAAGGTGAAAATGACTATTATTAAAGATGCTTAAAGATGAATTGGTAAAGTGCTTTGGCAGAACCTTTGTGAATTACATGCCGTTACCCCCCCCCCCCATTTTGGCTACAGATAGTTACATTCTAGATCAGTCCCTGTCATATCCAATCGATCAATGACATCGCACCTATGATAACTGCTTAACAGCCTGGGTCCTTTACTGTATACGTCCGTCAATTTATCATTTTTTTTTTTTGCTGAACCCATTTCAAACGCTAAAAAGTGCACGCGATCATTTTATATTGTATGAAAGGAACGGACCATTGTTAAACAATGAAAGAATTGCCAATGGTGACAGTTTCCTTTTTTCATTAAAAGAATAAATAAATATTAGTTTTTAACAACTGCACGCACAGTTGCCTACCAGATAACTGTGCTACCAGAAATATACTGTTACGTCAACAGCATAGTTTTTACAGTATAGAAGTTGGGAGGAAGAGGTCATTTCACATCTATGTTGTTGATAATGGTGTTGTCACAACAATGATTTATCTTTGAGCAGATTTTTTTTGGGTGTGCGGGTGTGGGGGTGTGGAGGGGGGTGACATAACCATATATTTGATTAATACATAATTTAGAATTATATGTTTGTTTTGTAAAGGTTTTCCCGTAACGTTCAAGAGCATAGGTACATTTTTTTTCTGGGAAGAGTTTTTTTTTTAAGCCCTAAAAAATGTCAAACGTTGTTCTTTCATTTTTATCAGATACTGTATCCAGCGAGCCGTTAATGTGTTCTGTATCATAAGGGTGAGAGTGCGTTCATCTGTTATCGTCCCTCTTTATTAAACTATCTCCGTGAATGTGTATGAAATGTTTTGGTAATGGAGAGAAACATATTTGTGAAGTCAAAATCTGTCACACGTGCAAGTCGTCGAAAATAGTGTAGACTTAGTTATGTTAACAATTCTCTTTATATACCCATTCATTTTTCTTGTGGGCTTCCGAACTTTATTTCCCTGGCCGAGTCATCAAGTTTTCTGGGGGTACTTAAGGTGCTAAGTGTGTCGAGATAAACTAAGGACATGTAGTTTCAATATTTAACAATGCTTCATCAAATTACCATTAAGTTATGCTCACAAAAACAAACAAAAAAGTATAAAAAGTTATAAATGTGACCAATTACCTGTGCTATATATCTGATGATAACATGCCCGGGCACCTGATCTCTCCTACTTTACAAAATTATTGTCAAATAATTCCACACTTATAAGTCCTGGCCCGTTTCTTATAATAATAATAATAATAATAATAATAATAATAATAATAATAATAATAATAATAATAATAATAATAATAATAATAATAATAATAATAATAATAATAATAATAATAATAATAATTATAAATGATGATAATGATAATGATGATGATGATGATGATGATGATACAAGTAACAGCAATGGTAATAGTGATAATAAAAATAATAAGTTATCATCATTAAGAGCGGTTTTTTTTAATAACGCTTTCTACATAACTGTAATACGAAATTATATGTGTATTTGTGTATTGTAGCTGTAATGAGACGTTGATGTAATATACTCTATTCTACTCTACATTGATCACCCCCGAAAAGAGAAGGCAATAAAGAATGTGCAAACACACATTATGTTACATTATTATTATCGTCATCATTAGTAGTTCAAGTACCACAATCACAATTCTTGTTATCTTATTTTTGTTATCTTTACCATAATACAGTGTACGTATTTTTGTTGTAATTTTTATAATTATCGTTAATCTTTTCCTTTTCGTTATTGTATTATTATTATTTATTATTTTCATCATCATCATCATCATCATCATCATCATCATCATCATCATCATCATCATCATCATCATCATCATCATCATCATCATCATCATCATCATCATCATCATCATCATTTATAAGAGTGGAAGCCCGACTGTTATTTCCCAGCTATAAAGGTACCTATTCTACCCAAGCAAATGAATTATATTTTGGCAGGGCAAGTGAGTTATATAACAAAAGCACTGAGAGACTGTTGTTGTCAGGTGACACATAACTTAATATACTAGGGATGGGCCAATGTGTATCGAAAGACAATCCATGAAATGGGCAACACCACAGCCAATGGTCTCCTTCCAGTAACATATGCCTGATCAACAACTAATCAACAACACTTCAGAGAATGGCACGTGTGGATAACAGCCAATCAAACTTGCTGTGCAGACAAAACCAAGCTCCTTTTCATCTGCCAATCTAACAATGTCACAATGCTATGTGGCTAAATGGCAAACAGTCAAAACCTTTACCTTTTGTCTCAGACTAGTATGCATGCATGTAATTACGTATGTGTGAAAACACATGCGGTTGAGAAGTTGTCCCAAAATTCAACAGTTGTTCATGATTCACAATGATGCGTACGAATAAATAGTCGCGCAACATAGCAACGTAACCACTTCATGTTACATTATTTTAATATGGTACAACTATCGTCCTATCTCTCTTCTAAGTTGCATCGGTAAAGTAATGGAAAAGGGTAATTTTAAGCATACCTCTTTGTTTTTAGGGAAACCTACTTTTGTCTGCAAATCAGTCAGGTCTCATACATGCATGCGATTCGACAGTAAATCAACTTTTGTCTTTATACCATGAACTTTGTTATGCTATTGATCGACAAAAAGAAGTTAGAATAATATTTCCTGATATCAGTAAAGCCTTCAACCGTGTTTGGCATGAGGGTCTTCTGTACAAACTTGAAAATAATGGTGTATCAGAGTCTTTGTTAAATTGATTCAAATTTTATTTACATAATCGTCAGCAACGAGTCGTCATTAACGGCCAAGCATCATCCTAGGGTCAAATTCGCGTAGGAGTACCCAAGGGCTCTGTGTTGGGGCCCCTCCTATTTTCCATTTGCATAAAAGATATTGTAGACGTTGTTCAATCAAGTATTAAACTCTTTGCAGTCGACACTTTCTTATTCCTATATGTTGACAATCCACTCTAAGCAGCAAATATCTTAATGAGGATTTGACTCATATAGACTCCTGGTCAAGAGACTGGCTGGTGACTTCTTATGCTTAAAAAACTTGATGTCGTGTTGATATCACAAAAGAGATATCAAGTGCATCCTCTTCCTCTTGTCTTTCAAGGGATAACAAAATGTAAATCAACACGGGCACCTGGGGCTCGTACTATGACCTGATGTTCGATGGAAGGATCATATCGAACTTACAGAATCCTGAACCACTAAGCAGCTCAATATAATGGCATAATTACAATACTCTGGACAGACCATCGCCCGAGGTAATATACAAATCTTTCATTTGCCCTCTCATGGAATATGCTGGTATTGTCTCGACATTTTGACCAGACCTTTTGGTACCACAAAAAATGACTGCACGCAGGCCAATGCTCAAAAGCTAGAGAACGTATAGTTGGACGCTGCCCCTACCCATTTCAGGGGCAATGCGTACCACCCCAAGTAACAAACTCTATAATGAAACTGGCTTTCTAACCCTAGCCAAATGCAGAGAAAGTAGTAAACTTATTGAAATGTAGAAGATCACTCATAATTTAACACCTGAACATTTTAGTAACATAAATGGAAATGATCAAAATCCAAATAGATATAACACAAAGCAATCTTCAGATCTCTACCTTTTTAAAGTTAGAACCAATTTGTTGAATGCTCAAATTTCCCCACCACTATTAGACTATGGAATTCGTTACCCTTGATGTTCGTAACTTACACACACTGAAAGAGCTAAAAAATCTTGTCATTGTCAATATTTCTTGACCAGTGAAGCAGGACAGTCCGTACCATGTCGGCAAAGATTCCCTGCTGTTCTGCATGCGATTAAGAATGGGTTGCAGCCAGCTAAATGTTCACTTATTTAATATTGGGGTTATAGACTCTGGTGAATGTAGTTGCAAACAGGGTGTCGAAGATGACTTCACTACTTTTTTCTATGTCCAAAATTTTTGAACCAAAGAAACCAACTTCATACGCTGCTAGCAACTTATGCACACTCTACCATGAAAACTATATATATTTAGAGCATCAGCTTGTACTTTCGAAAATAACAAAACCATTTTTTTTGGCTGTTCAAGAATACATTACAAAAACTAAACTCTTTGAGTTAGTGCCATTACATAACCTGGAATTTTTCACTTATGGTGTGCTGGTAACAATAACTATTTGCTACTCGATTATTTTGAAGTAAGTACCACTATCTATCTTGTGTTGATGTAGTGTCATTTTACATCTGTTAATTTAGTACAGTGCCCCACAACTGCTGGTGTAGTGATTATGGTGGAGCGCTGCAGTAATATCTGTCTTTCCGTCGTTTCTCAGCAAGGGGAGGTTCACATAGGGTTTCATCCTCCTCCCCAATTGTCTTCTTTGTGAATAAAATATGTTTGAACCAATATGTTACTTTGTGTTATACTGCACTGCACAGCTGTATACTACATTACAGTGCATTATACAACACTACAATACAGTAAGATATGCTACAGTGCACTATGGTGTAGTACACTACACTACAGTACACTATACTACATTACATTACACTATACTACACTACAATAACTATATTGGGCAATAGTACACTATACCACACAACAGTACACTATACTACACTACAATACACTATACTGTACGGCAGTACACTATACCACACAACAGTACACTATACCACACTAGAGTCCATCATACTACACTTCACTAAAGTACACTATACCACACAACAGTACACTATACTACACTACAATACACTATACTGTACGGCAGTACACTATACCACACAACAGTACACTATACCACACTAGAGTCCATCATACTACACTTCACTAAAGTACACTATACCACACAACAGTACACTATACTACACTACAATACACTATACTGTACGGCAGTACACTATACCACACAACAGTACACTATACCACACTACAGTCCATCATACTACACTTCACTAAAGTACACTATACCACACAACAGTACACTATACTACACTACAATACACTATACTGTACAGCAGTACACTATACCACACAACACTACACTATACCACACTACAGTCCATCATACTGCACTTCACTACAGTACACTATACTACACAACAGTACACTATACTACACTACAATACACTATACTGTACGGCAGTACACTATACTACACAACAGTACACTATACCACACTACAGTCCATCATACTGCACTTCACTACAGTACACTATACTACACCACACCGTATTAATATATCAAATGAACAAATGAAGAGAGCAGAATGTTCGCAACGCATAATTGCTCATAATATGAACAGACATAGTAACTGCGTTTGGCAGCATGTGGACAAATTTGGCATCTTTTGTCGGCGATGGTGGCTAGTTTGAGAAATTGGCAGCAAGCAGTTTTTCTGCGGCATCGCCGCCAGTCCCCACAGTAAGGCTCCTCTTTTGGCGGCGATGCTGCCAATTGCCGCCAAATCAATTACCTACAAATCAACACTATACCTGTTGTGTACGACCAATTTTGTCTGGCATAAAAGGTGGTCTTAAGCAGCAGGCACCACTGTTAACACATTTCAGTTGCAACTCTGTTGCTCCAATAACATCTTTAAACAGCAGTGTGTCAATCTAGTAGTAATTCTCTAACACCCCCCCTATAGCCTTAGATGGTCCTACAGGATCGAGCAAGGATGGTCTGAGCTAACTTGGTAGCTCATGCCTTCTATCCCATAGTACTTGTTGACATGTAAGTGGTATACTTCTTGAAAATTACAAGATGCTCCCCCACCACATGGGACTAACTTTGGGGGTGATTGTCGTTCACTACTAAGTCTGGGTAATTAAGGAAAATTGTCTGGCGGCAGATGGCGGCAGAGCAAAGAAAGAGAAAGTCTATGGTGGCAATTGTCAGCGATGCCGCCAATGGCCGCAAAAATTGACCATCTATAGCGGCGATTGGCGGCGACTGGCAGCATTGCCTCCAAAAGAGGAGCCTTACTGTGAGGACTTGTGACGATGCCGCAAAAAGACTGCTATTAGCCGACAAAACCCGCCAATTTCTCCAACTTGCTGCTTTCGATGACAAAAGCTGCCAAATTTGTCCATTCGCCGCCAAACGCAGTAACTACTGAGATGTAACATATCATCAATGCCATGCGTTTGGATATCTTTGGAGTAGGAGGATCTTAAATTCACATTGCTAAGGTAAAACAATTCTGTAATGTCTTAATTATTTTGTTACATCACTTGGCATGCATGCTTTGTATATTTGACTAACAATGCAGATTTGTTCGTTGTCGGTTCTAACATATTTGCAAGTGCACTAAAACAATCAAATGTTTATTTAGTTCTCACAAGTGCAACTATTATTGAAAATTTTATTTAACAATTTGTGTAACTGAGAAATAAGCTCAAAAGGAAAAAATACAGCGTGCGTCTTTATTCAAGGGCAAGCTTCAGCACAAGTTAGAATTCGTTACTCTTTATTAGTCAAACTATGTGTCTATATTAATCATTCAGCAGACACTGTTAATCAGCTTGGCCTTATCTGACACTGTACGATTTATATTCATTGTTATGTCAGCATTCGCGTTGGTATGGCGAGAGATAAAATAGTTATAAGGGCATTTTGAACAAATACTTTTCCATTTGTATGACCACATTCTGCGGGGTTCAGTTTAACATAATGACGGTGTACACGGTGGCGTTCTAAGAATTCATCATGTATTCACGAAAGAAATGTATCACGAGTTTTCATTATATATTGATAGATATATCGTGATGCTACAATCGTCAATATTTCTATGAATGTGTATGAAACCTAGCACACATGAAATTTCTGTTACAGTGAAACCTCTTAATAATGACACCATCTGTTCCTTGAAATTGTATCAGATAACTGAATATGTCACATAAATGAATCACATAACACAGAAAATATACTTTTTGTTCCTTAAAATGTGTGTCGTTGTGTGAATAGCCGGATATCTGAGTGTCGTTGTAATGAGTTTTGACTGTATAATAATAATAATAATAATAATAATAATAATAATAATAATAATAATAATAATAATAATAATAATAATAATAATAATAATAATTATTATTATTATTGTTGTTGTTGTTGTTGTTGTTATTATTATTATTATTATAGATGTGTTGTGTGTATATTTGACATGTGTTCTCCTCTCTCTCTCTCTCTCTATATATATATATATATGTGTGTTTGTGTGTGTGTGCGTGCGTGCGTGTGTATGTATGTGTATTGTGACGTGTTGTTCATATTTGACAGTTGTTTTGTGTGTACGTGCTGCTGAGAAACTGTGTGTATTGATGATAGCAGGATATGCTCTGCGCAAAGTACGTCGTGTATGTTATGGATGTGCAATGCATAGCACACCCGGAATGTGCTTTGTGTATAGAGTAGATGTGTTGTAGATGTTGTGCATGTTATGTACTGTGTGTACGTTATAGATATGCTCTCTATAAGTTGTAAATTTGTTCTGTGTGTTGTTTTTGTGCTGTATGCAAAGCGGAGGTGTGCTGTGTGCAACGGATGTATGGATGTACATTGTGTAAGTTTTAAGTGTGCAGGCGGTGCACATGTTAAAGATGAGTTTTTGCTAATACATATTTTGTCAATGTGTTATGTGTACACTACGGACATATTGTAAACGACCGCAAACATGTTTTATTTATGCCAAATAATCCTGCAAACGTCTTGGACATTTCGGCGAACGCACTTTGACGCATGTTATTGCATCTTAGCATTTTACAACTGATAAACGATGGCAGCAATTAAAACTTGACTTAAATGAGATAGAGCAGTTTTTGGTGTGTTTAAAGTGCACAAGGATGTAGCCAACACATACAGAGACTTTCATGACTCAGAGCGAAAAAAAATCAAGCATTAAAACATGTAGACGCCATGACTAGATCATAAATATATACATAAGATTTATGACCTTTGTATTGCAGTTTAAAATGTTTTTTGACAAAAAAAGTAAACCAGATGCTAAGTACTGCGGGGATTTGAACGATTGAAAAAAAAGAAAGTTTGACTCAGCAAGACAAAACTGAAATGATAAGTTATGATTCGATCAGTATTAGGAAGAATATTATGAGTAAAGAGACAGCCTGTGAAACAAAGTGTAACCAGTATTGTTATTTTACCTCTGTATAAAGAGACAACCTGAGTAACAGTACATAGCCAGTATTTCTGTTATCCTATAGAAAGAGACGGCGTCGATGACAGAGTATCACCGGTTATCACCGGTATTATATACCCTGCAGACAGAGTCAACTGGCGTAAAATAGCGCAACCATTGTTAGTTTACCCTGCAGAGAGGGGCAGTATCAGTAAAAGAGTAAAACCGAATGTAGCCATGCAGTGTCATTTTACTCCTTAGAAAGAGGAGACAACCTTAGTGAAAGAGCGCAACCAACAGAATTTCACCCTGCAGAAAGAAGGAGGTGAGTGAAGAAGAGCAACCAGAAAAATTTCACCATGTGGAAAGAGAAACCCTGTGTGACAGAGTAAAATCAGTACTCTGGATGTTTGCACTATTTGCATTATGGTTTGTGTTTTAAGTAGAACAAAGAAATTTGCACATTTTGCATTCCGTATGTCACAAATGCCGTTTATTCATCCAAGTTTCTTTTTGTGTCACGACATTCATGACACATTAGTTTACGTTTGAGCAACTGCATGGCTATGTTCAGAGAACAACCTTAAGACAGACTGGCCAGAAACTGCATAACAGCGGGAATTTTCAATAAGTTCAGACAAAACTCTATGAGGAGTTTTGGTACATACTTCAAAAGTACCCCCACTCCCCGAAATGCTTCTTTATCGTAATGACACCGCACACCAAACTCTAATCTTCAGTGCGTAATACTGAAATGAAGGAAGCTATTACATCACTGACTTCAGACTGCACTTTGCCGCACTGGCAACCAATAATTCAAATATCAGTGCCCTTCGCTGTTTCAACTTGAACAGAATATTTTTAATTAGAATTTAAGATGAGACCTGTCGGAATATATATATTTTTTTTTTCGAAGACAAGCGTTTTCTTTGATTCGGTGGGCACCAGCTACCCAGAACGCACGTAGGAAAGTTGTTGACTCAGTATTGTTTTCGTCCGTTCAGAATTGTGGTCATGCTCCACTTATGGATTGAGTGGCCTTTTGGCCGCATGCGGCTTTGAGATACTGTATGACATAATCCATACTGCACACCATGTCAACTGGCATTCATTGATGTAATCATGCCTATAGCGCCTGCCTACAGCCGCGGGCACACTCCACCACGTGGGGGCCCTATGTGCATTTGTATATATATTATAAATATGTATATATGTTTGTCAACATGGGCTTTCCATTAGGCCCTTACACAATGGTGACCTGTGAATGTGGACCATTTGCAAAGTAGGCTGAACAAAGTCCGACGCGGGGAGGTAGTGTCAATATTGGGCAAGTTATGTGTTTTGCTGTCATACCATAAAGCCATTGAATTACATGTGGGCGTTAAGTCCCTATGCAACATGGCGTAAAGAGCAACAAGCACACTGCCAATGACTTCAAGGGCATCACCAGACAATCTACGAAATAAAATAATTCTCAGAAAAAAACGGATGTACATCCTTCATTCCATCATCCCCTTTAGTTTTATATATATATATATATATATATATATCAGCAGACTATCAAGCAGACGTAACGTATGGTGCAGCTTACATCCCGTTCAACATTGATAGCCGGCAATACAGCTGTGGGCTGCCTGTATTGTTTACCGTATTTCAATTCGGGCAATTGCGCAGCATCCAACAGCCTGTCATAATGCAACTGCTGTGATGTATTCCCAAAGTTTTGAAAATTGCTACAAAGATGGACCATTGCCAATGAAAAGTGCGTCCCTCACGCAGTGCAAATATTTGAGGTCTTCTACAAAAATGTCCATAGCATGAAGCTTCTGACAGTTAACTGAAACAACCAGACGTGAGATTGAGTCAATAGTTTACCCGCGAGTTCCAGACAGATTTCCAGGGGCACACGCAGAAGCTAATCGCGGGTCGAACACTGAAGACCATGACAAAGCCACTCATCGTCATGATACTTAATTACCTCCAAGACTGGTAGCACTAAACGCTGTGACCCCATGTGCTCCTAGGACAGCGGTGTCGCTGTTGACTTGAGGAAAAGGCCCCTTGTGAACTAAAGTCTCCTGTTGAAATTTTGATAAAAGGTTTCTGAAGTAAGCAAACGACATTTGAACTAACCAGACGTTGTCAACCCATATGCCTGCATGTGAAAGTGTGAACATGCAGTATGTATACTATGTCGTAGCCACATATACGTATGATTCGAGCACCAGGAAATATAATTTAAGCATGAAATAGATCTGTTGAAATAAACTGTAGACAGCGAAAAGTCATTGTGTCCAAAGTGCACATACACGTTATTCTTGCAAAATTATGACTACACCTGTAAGATTCAAAGACGAAACGTGATTGTCGATTTTCTTGTTTTGTTCAGAAAACAGTTTGAAAGCACATAGACATGCGGTGTACTGGTAGACTTTTTTTGTTCTTCGTAACCAAAGATAAAAAATGGGAAACATGACCATGACTGAAAATAAAAGAAGATATTTGGCATGTAATTCATTAATTTACAAATAAAAATGTTTAGTGTGCCACCCTTATTTTTGATACACGTACGAGTATTTAACAAGTTGCACTGTCTATGTGTGGGGAAAATGGCTGTAAAATTGGTTTGCAACTTTGTCACCTGAATATTACGTCAGCACCATGTTTGACATCAACGGTGCGGCACGCTTATCAGCTTTGGTTCACTTGAACGGTCATTAACGCAGACACTTCAATGTGCTAAGTAAACTCGAAACGTTTTGTCTACTTTCTGCAACATGAAAGAGTACCTGTATTTTCCTTTTGCCCACATAGCCTGATCACTGTTTTGCTTATTACAGAGGTAGGTCTGAGCGCAGCTAATGCACTGGGGATGGGGGTTAGCAAAAGTTAAGGGCGAGTAAGAAAAATTGGGGGGAGGGGTGCGAAATCACAAGAAATAGATCACAGTGTTCTGTTACTGGTCTATGTGGGAGGACGAAGTATCGCGACTACACATATACAGATACTAGTCCTATTATTTCAATTCCATGTTGGTTTTATTTGACATCTCCTTTCCCCTTATCAATTTATTGCGCACCGAAACTGTATTCACTACATTATTTGTTACTGCATACTTACCTGTAAAACCTGTTTGTGCTATCCATACTTGAACAGAGTACTAAAGTGTTAATTTGCAATTGTGTCTTACATTCGGTTTTTCCAACATTTCTTTCTTTACAACATGTACACAGTAATACCTGGTGCTACTATTATACTCAAAACTTTGCATAATTATAGCCCCAGACTGATATTGTGCACCGGTTGTTGCAGAGTCAAGATGTGGAAAATGGAGAAAGTTAGGCAGATTTGAAATTTTATATATTTCATTGTTCTTGTTATATCTTTAAACCTATTATAGACAGACACGAAATCTAAATGTGTATGTCTGATTGAGAAAGCTGATCATACATTCATTCACTCACCAGAGACAAGACAGGTAATATACCTAGGTATGAGGAATTTCACCTGTAAACGCAAAGTGTATTGTAAAATACATTGTGCCGAATATGGATACCATCTCACAGGTAATAGGACAGGTTTCACGAGGGAGTCTTTTAACTTCAAAGGGGCTAAGCCACTGATTCAGAGTCCATTGTAGAGGAAGTATTGCAGGAATACTGCTTAAACTATACAGCCCATCTGCCAATATCGGAAGTCTGGTTTTGCAGCCATAGGGTAACCCGGTCCATGGAGCTGACAGTGAAAATGACTGTATACATGGCCTGATGGCCTGTTGTGTTCTTTTTAATCTCACCAGCAATCTGTTGTCCCGTGAATAACTTAAGTGAACATACAGGTCAATAGTCAGTTTGTACATGTTAGCCAATTTTACCCCTATTTTCTATGATCCACTGGACGATGTTTCCATCTATATATATAGACAGATGAGATCCTATTTCAAAGCGGCTGATTTTTTTTAGCACGGCTGTGTTTGCATAACGATTGTAAGATAAGGTCCCTTGGTTTCAGTGAGATGTCCATATCTCGACTTGATCATTTCTGTCCATACTTTAACATATAATACAATTCAAGTATTTCACAAATGCTTGTGTACTTCATGAACAAATGTCAGTAAAAGGTGCTTTCACTTTCATATGTCAATCTTTAAAAACTATCAATCATTATTGTACTTTTTGAAGTTTTGTGCGTGTATCTATATACTGCCGCACATCAAATTTTAAATATTTAATATCTCCAAATTACAAAAGAAATACCATTCAATCATGCACTAACAGTTCGCCTTTGTAGGCACACAAGAGCAAATTTGCTGCACAGCAAATCATGTTTTCTAGTTTTCACGTTGTACTGGATGTCTGATTTTTGTTTGGCGGCCGATATGACAGCAACAATCTTTGTCAAGATATCAGTCGCGACCGAACCATGTGTACTGAACAAGCATCAAACATCTTTCTACGTCATTTTGATTTTGGACACATAAAAAAGTCCGCGTCTCACAGTTACTTTGCAACATCCACGTCGGAAACCAAACGTGCTCTCATGGAATGCTATTAACCTTCCGGTCACGACAAAAAAGCATCTTCTAACCTTTCCCCTACCAAGTTGCAAACTGAACAATTTTGCTCTGCGTCTTTTGTTTTTCCATCCTGTCAAGAACGTTACTCGAAAGGGACACGTCTTTCTGACTGGTGTTACGATAATTTGTATGCAAAGCTGATGAACTAAGCCGGCCAACACCCCCCCCCCCCCCCCTTGTTCGTTAGAACAAGACTCCGTCAACAGCATTCACTGGCGCAGCTTGGACCCTAATGGCGGCAAGGAAGGCCGTTGACATGGTACATGCTATCATGACCGGTATTATCTACAATTTTAAACGAATGGGCTTTCTATTCGCGGGAAATTTAAAGAAAACATGAACGCTGGCTACAGTGTACACCTGGGATCTTTTGGGCGACTTGAGCTTAAAAGGATTTAAGTAGAGGAAGAGTTAACCATTCTGAGCTCCACCCATTGTAACCTGGCACTGGATGCCAACACTCAGGCTTCAATTTTATGTCCCAATACAAATTTTTTGTTAATGCTGCAATAGACGGGGAGCGACAAGTATATTTTGCTGTCAAGTTTGACCGAGTTATAGCGATACTGCCATTTTTTAAAGGCATCGGATGTCAAAAATTATGTCGTCTTACGCATGTTGCTGCTCGTCTCCGGGCCCCTCTACCAATTTATCTTTCAAATATGGGCCTATGTTTCACTCATTCCGAGATAAGCAAGACGGTCAGTTGAGTCATGTCACGTCTGTTAGGCACAGGTCAAGGAATATGCGGAGAAAGGGTCGTTTTCACGGACAGGACCTTTGTTAATATTGTAATCTTCGACACGCATCATGCATGAACTTTCTTAGGTCAACAACCAATGCTGTTAACTGGCGTTACACTATCCTGTCACACACACACACACATATACATACATATATATATATATACATACATAATACATACACACACACACATATATATATATATATATATATATATACATACATATATATATATATATATATATATATATATATATATATATATATATATATATATATATATATATATATATATACTTACATATATACACGCATTTTGGAAAACCAATGATACAAGAAAATTACTATTTGAACTTTTTGGTACAAATTAATATTTACGGGTAGACCACCTTCCCCAAAGCATGATTTTACTATAGATCGCATAACGATACAAACATTATAGTGTCAAGATCGTGTAAATTCGACCAAAACAGCCAACAACTGGCAGAGAGATACTTCTGGATTTCACTTCCATTCAGCCCTTTCAGTGCTAACCACAACGGAAATTGTGCTCATATAATTACCACATTGACAATTGAATTTCTTCAAAAGAAAGCCTGGTATTCAGGTGCCAGCATGCCTTTGGTTCCTCAGAGAAAAAGGACCCAGGTCAACAACTTACCTCGGCACGCTCTGAGCAAAAAACGTACCCAGTCAAGTTGTGAATTCAACCCGGAAGTTCGCACTGACAGAGTTAAAGTATTTCGTTTGGAATGGTGTTGCCAACGAGAGCTTGTGCCTAGACCAGACTGATTCCTCATGAAAAGCGCTGAAAACTCTTAAATTCCGATGTGTAACAAAGAGGTATACAAATTTATTTAAGAACCAAAATCAGTCGATAAGTCTCGTGTCTACTAGTAGTCGAACAAGAAAACTTGAACTAGTTTTATCTTCCCGTTGAGAAATATTATTCATGAAAGATAAATACCGACCCATCTGTATATTAAAGCTATTTCACCACATATTAAAAGTATTCTCAAATGTGTCTTTTGGGTGTCTGTATGGAGGAGACAGCACACCCTAATCGCTGTGTCTTAAAAATTAAACAGAACACAGAAATAAATTCATGTACAAATTTATTTACAGTGTATTTTACAACTTTTTCTTCAAAATGTACAAACTATTATGAACTGGAGATATAGAATATATATAATATAAATGGGCGCCTGGTCTACCTGTGGGAACAATTACAATTCCTGAAACGGCATTTCTGTCTTTGTGATAATACATGCCTCCACACTCACTGGTTCCCTCCATTCGCCCCCACAAGAGACCAGTACATCCCAGTTAACAGTATCACAGCTATTGTATCGTCCCTTTAACGGACATTCTCACATGCTCTCTGGTTATTCAACCATGTATCATTATCTGGCCTTTTTCACCCTTTTATCCAATATGGACTGTTTGTAGGGACCGTGAGATTTTGCAAGTACAGTCAACGGACAGACTGTTCACTCCGTTAACAACTATTGCCAAAGAAAACAATAATACCAGTCTTTTCCACTTTGTTCATGTTGCAAAAGCACACCACTCTTTCCTTATTATTGTATAGGCACATAAGTTTACCAAGGCACTACGAAACTTTCTTAAGAGAACAGCTCCGTACAGGGCCGTCTCTGCAGTGTTATACCATTGTGACATGTCATCTTCTGATCTCTTCACTTATCAACCTTTTACTTTATTTCATATCGCCTCCTGTACCAAACATATGTTGGTCATAGTTGTGTACCATGATCACGTGCATGACATACCACATTTGAAAGGGATTTTGTACCACTGTTACGTGCATGATATATCCCACGTGTCAATGTTTTAATGCCACAATTACGTGGAAGGGAGGGGTAGGGGGAGGCTCCCGTTCACACAACATAACACTGGGATAAAATTGTGCTTTCACAGTGCACGGTGAATGGGTATATTTAACAGATCTTCGCAATTCACGGCACAAAATCTGGATTTCATAGTTCACGATTTATTGAAATGCTGAAACACCTGTCACGAGTAATAGGCCTTTCATGGTTCACGATTTTTTAACGTTTCATAGTTGAAGAAAAAGTAAAAATTTGCCTATTTGTAGGTAAAGAAAAAGGTCTTCCGCCCCCCCCCCCCCAAACATATATGTACCACATACGTTGGTGGCTTCAACCTTTGTCACGTGTACCTGCATGTCGTTGTCAGTCTGCAGCAGACCATACGACAAAGTTCTGTCAGTAACCACCGTCTCATATTTAACTTCTGTATACACCATATCCAGCTTATATATGGTTTCGTATCACTGTCATGGCTAGACTATGCTACACCTGACCAAGTAGACAGGTGGGTCATACCACATAGAAAGAAGAAGTGTCCTACTGTGGTCATGTGTGGAGCATACCTACACCTGTTGGTGGTCTCCTACCAGGGTTACGTGTAGAACATACCACACCACCAGGTGGTATTCTACCAAAGTCACGAGCTGACAGAACACAGGGCACCCAGGCAGGGGTAAAGGGGTTTTTCTCAATGGAAGCCCCTGTTTTTGCTGTACTTCTTAGGATTATTTCTGGATTTTCTTTCCTTTCCGTACCGTGTACTAGGGAAAAAGTATTATTTGAAACATTGTACTGGGATCTGCCCCCCCCCCCCCCCAACTGAACTGTAATTTCCATGGTTCATGGCTTCCCTATTGCCTGCGAAGCACACTCTAATGTTCTTGTTTATTTATGTTACCACCAGGCCGCTTCGCAGGCAAGGCTTCCTACCACTGTGATATATTCAATGTCACTATGGGCGATTCCCCTACCTGGCCTCCCGCCATTATTATCATACACTTCATATTTCATAGGCGTTCCATTAAAGTTAACCATAAAACTTCAATCCCGGAAGACTTTGGAATATGGAAGCTTCCTAATGCTGATCTAATACTAGGCAAGTGTCCCCCCTTGAAATGAACGGCTTTACTTACAACATATTATTGTGTCCAAGGTCAGTCAAGTAAACATTCATGTGCATGCCCAGGACTGCATTCAAATACTCAGTTCTCAAGGAGAGTAAATGAATGTGATACATAAATTGGACTGGCAATGATTTGTGTTTATCGTTCTTTTTTTAAACTTTACATCCCAACACAAAGCATCAAAATCCTATTCAAATGCATCATTAACTGCTTAATAAATTCACTTAGTAATTACATGTGACCCTTTGAAAACAAGACCTGTGACATACAAACACTACTGCGCATGCTCCTGTGCAACAGCTACTTGCAGGTTCCAGTCATACGCAGGAAAACCTGATGTCCAATGTTAGTAATTAATATTCTTTCACGATCTGCCCATCTCACGCCTTGTCAGCCATGTTTTTTCCAAGGGGAACAAATCAAGTCATTTAGCGCTCTCCTTGTAAATACAGAAAATATTCTGTCTTTTGCAAGTTAATTCTATTTATGAGCGTGCGAATTCTACCTGAGATTAATAATATATATTACAGGAATGGATGAGGCATGTATTAGTGGAATGCTTCAAGAGGCTCTATATCTGCTTCATATGCATAACAGCACATTTCAATTTATTCCATACAGAAGCCTATAGATGGATGGAAACAAACATGCCAAACTAGAACCGTTTGATACACGTACTGTCTTACGATTGATCCAGTAATTCTATGCAAGTTCACAATTACTGACGAAACCATATTTGTCAACCTGTCATGTAGTAATTGCGGCCCGCAAACATTTCTGTGAAATTTCATTTTAAAAATATGAAGCCTCGTATATTTCTGGTCCCTCGTCACACCAAAGAAAGACGCCATTTTCAAATCAATCGACCATAACCACGCAATTTTTCAAGAATCCTTCCATGTAAGAAAATATGAAGGATAAGCCCGTTGACATACCTCTTTGCGAGGCGAGTCACTTCAGTACCATGCAGGCTAAATCAGTCTCACCGGCAGCCATTTTGGATCGATGCTGCGACTGACTGCCATGTTTCAATGTACACAGGATGGAAACCCATTTTTCTGAAAGCCGATATTACACTGGGGAGGTGGCTGCGCGTACACAGGCTGCTGTACACATTTTTCATTATTAGCTTAGTCGAAGTAACCTGTCTTGAATTCATGAAGGCATTGTCAAGGGACTACTGAGAGATAACGATTCAATTGAACAAAAAGCGCTTATTCAGCGGTATATGCCAAGATACCAGAATGATTTTTCTTCCAGCACATGTCTGGCTGTGTGTGCAAGCGGTTGTTTTCATTGCTAGACCATGAACATCATGGTATGCAAGTCTTTATCCAAATAAAGCAAGAAAAAAAACATGTGCGTAAAATATACTGTTTAGAACGATCAAGGACAAGTACTTCCTCCACAGCTCTGGCTCATTCTGCGATTCTTCGTGCACAAAAAAGTAGTGTCGGCAGAAAAGTCAGAATATATACTACAAGGTAAGTCACATACTAAGCACGGCATACCTCATCAATCTCCATAACAACCATGCCACTGCCCACGTGGTCTACCCGAGGATTGTGACGTCAGTGTCACCCATAGCTTTGACAGGTGGGCTTCAGAACTGTCACTAGCGTTCCACCAGCGCATTCCATAGTGAATCGTGTACATAGACCTGCTAAAATACTGTTGTACCTTTTATTTAGAAACACTCTGCTTCACGCTCTTGCTTTAACAAAATAGAAGGCTTTCTGTAGTAGAAAACACTTTTGGCCATCATCATTCAGATGGGCAACGTACTTGTGTTACCATGATTAACATTTCACACGTCACAATCATTCTGTCTTGGGAGTTCTATGATAAAAAATAACGCTATGATCTATATACAATGTACAGGGTAAGTAGTCCGCAGTTCAGAAACTCTTTGTGATAGCTGCCAATGTCAATTGTTATTACTAATACCTCTGAACTTTAGTTGCCAACATTTCCACGCAAGTCGTAGACCTGCATGATGCTACATCTTCCCGCTCTTTGCCGCACCATCACGCGGCCGTGTTTGATACACTGTTGACATACCACTTCGTGTCGGAGACACAGTTGGCATACCATTTTTGTGTCATCACAAATTCGGTATTGTCGGACTAAGCACCAAGGTTGGACATTTTAAACCTCTAAACGAGATTACCATTCTGATCATGACGTTACAGGTGTCATTTCTAAGTTGAAGTCTGTATTTGATGTAGTAGGAGTTGTAAAAAAAGTCCTGGACTCTTTGCATTTGCACACAATTTTGTCTCCGCATTCACACTTGGCGGGCTGATCCAGTGTTCGTTCAAAGTCGTATAACTGTCCCATAAAATTGAAGTTAGGAGAGATGTTAGGTTTGTATTTCCGTACATAATCGTATGCGTCGTTGAGCGATAATGACAGGTGATGCATGAGATATGCTACCGTTACAGTGACGGAGCGGCTGATGCCAGCCAAGCAGTGGACCAATACACCTTTCTTGCTCTTACGAGCCTCATCTGCAACAACACAAGGCAGAACAATGTCATATTTCACTTTACAGTTTGTTGCTTTTTAAATAATAGATAAAGCATTATTAAACAAAACATTAACCTACTCACTGAAGCTACACTGAAACGCGTAATACTATAAACACATTTCATGGAAAGAAAAATATGGAGTAGCACACTGATCGAGCCACATGGCTCCACGGACAAACAAAGGAGATGGCATTGGCATGCTTGTCCTGCTTAGCAATCCATGTTAAAAATATGGGTCTACACTTTAACGCCATACTTTAAAGGACATGACATTTTAGGTTAATTTAAAGCAACGACATTAAAAAGGAAAACAGTACAAGGCAACCTGCTTCAACACAAATTTACTTTTTCGCAAATGCGATGTACGATTACATTCGAAATTTACTCCTTTTCTCTTCATGTATACATTATTATAAAGGCACATTATTAATTTGTGGTAAAGGCAAGTGTGTCGATAAAATTCCGTTTTCCAACGTGGAGCTATCACGGAAGATAAACATGTAATGGATCAATCTGGCAATTGTTTGTATAGCACCTCTTCAGCAGAGATATAGGAGAACTGAGGTTGCCACAAGAACTTCATATTCGGAGACCCAAATCAAATGGTTTGTTGTCAGGTTTAGCAAAATCGATCGGTCAGTCAAGTAAGACGAGGTAGGCTCATTCTACAGCCTGCCAATGCTGTGTGAGTTGGCACATCGACAGATATACAACTGTACTAAGGCATGCTCCAGTGGGTGCCAGCGACGCGTGATTCCTGGATATTGTGATGGTAAGCCTGCCCGCTCTGTTGACCAACAATTGTTACATGTATCAAATACGGGGCCGCTATGTCGTCCATTGCCTCAACGCACAGATGACATTGTTATGCGCTTTTTCTGCCATGTGACCCTAAGCCATAAGCATTTTAATGTTGGTTGACATGCCTGTTGCATCGTGCACAGCGACAGTGACCCATATACTCTGTATAGGATTTCTCGAGTGGCACGACTGTAGCTTAACCAATCGTGATTTTCATTTGACTGTGCCAATGCACGTGCAAACCCTATCTTCGGACCAGTTAATACTTACCAATAAAAGCAATAGCCTCCGGGAAGAACGCTGCCAAGTTCTGTGACCAGTGGTCACTTATTGGTATCTGCAGGTATTTGAAGTCCCCTTCATTCTCGAACATGTTGGGTACGTTAGGGGTGACGTTTAAAATATATTTGATCCCGTGTTTTTCAAGACAGTCCAGATCTGCCGAGTTCTTGGCGTTTCCCAAGAACAGATAGGGTAATACCTTTACAGGGAAGGTAAACAGACTTGATGGGATGGGCGAACCACTGTCTGGACTACAAGAGCCCGCATCTGAGATTTTTAAATTTTTGAGTCCTAATATCGTTGATTCCTCTCCTGTTTCCCTGAGTCCAATACAGTGTTGAGGATACTGTTGTTTGAAATATGTGAAGCCTCCTGCAAGAGAGCAAAATACTGTGAAATAAAACACATACACATATAAAACTACGGCTCTTTCACTTTACATTGCCTGATTTACATAAATGTAACCTATGTAACCATATCGAGATTAAGAAAAATAGTCCAGGTTACAGTACCATGATTCTGACGTACACTCTGCAATTTATTTCTCCATTCTATAACAACAATTGATACTTTTTATCTCCAGCAGTTTTAGTTAGTTATATAGACAAATTGCCGTTTTGTAGCCATCAGGGAGATGTACTTTTTTCTTATTCCTTATTATATATATATATATATATATATATATATATATATATATATATATATATATATATGTGTGTGTGTGTGTGTGTGTGTCTGTACCATGACTCGCATGAGTTTACATAATGTGAGCACATTGCAACGTTTTATTCAGATAATGGGATTATAAAAGGGCTGTTTCACTAATATTCGCTTCAATTACAATTTATTATAATGATATCTGTTGTTCGAGAACAGCTCCGGTTGACATCCGTAAATAAGTATTTAGCATACACATCCTAGTTGTCTATGGGGAACATCATAGTGTGTGGTTCAGTGAGACGTTTACAATAAAAAGGAGTACTGTGGAAAAAGTTCAAGGAATAGTCAGTCTGCTTTGCCATTCTAGGGTTAAAAGCCTGGTAAACCTCAAGGTCACGTCTCTGGGGTCATTGCACTATCACACATGGCAATAAGAGCAGGAAGTGGGATTATCTGTAGTTGTTTTAGGGCAGCATAGGTCACACCTCCAGCCCATTCTCAGCTTGCAAGAGAAACCACACTTCCTGTTTTTCTGGTACAACTCTGTGGGTAACGAGGTTGCCCAGAGGCCTCATCAGTTATACTGCTGAGACGCCGCCATACACGGGATTTGACACCGTCGTGATTAAAGGAAGGGCCCATTCGGGTCTCCCACCGCTAACTGCTGCTATTCAGGGAATTCATCAATATCCCACAACGACAGACCGCAATGAAAATGGGCAGTGTTTCTAATTAGAATGCTAGGTTCTTTGGCCACTTCTCTTCACTAATTGCACCTTATCCATTATCCCACTGAGCCAACAATGGACCGGAAGTGGCTACTTATATTTAGGTACAGAGCTAACAATTCCCATGTGTAATCTACAAACAAATCCGACCGGAAGTCGCCCATGACACCTGAATGAAGCACCTGTTGTATTTACTCTTTAATGGTCGTGTCTATTCACGGTCAACTGCTTAACTGATAAGCTGTCACCAAACTTCACACGAATTAAATGAAGATTACACGTTCTTTGGAAAAAAAAAGACTTCAACTAGTTATGTATATAAAACCCCTTCTGCACAGGCCAGGGATTAAAAATAACTACAGTTTTATTAATGAATTGGGTATTAATGGCGCAGCCCACAGTTCGTCGTAAATGATGATGGTTGGCCTATTTATCGATTTGGAGTGAACATCAGTCTCCCCTGCAAAATGTGGTAAACTAGTTGACATGATGCACATTTACGCAAGCAACTCGTTGCAAACGCTAGTGTCGGTACCTGTGCACTATTGCGTTTCATGAATGGCTAACATGACCTGGGGCTCCGGCAGGAGAGCGGATCTGCGACACATTTAGCACGGAGAGCACGCAGTGAGGTTTGTTGCCCGCTGGCCGAAATATATCATGTCAGATGTCAGAGAAGACAGCAACGGCGAGACGTGACCGTTTTCCAATGTATACAAACACGAGCTAAAAGAGGCCACTGAATTAATAACGACGTCAGAGTGCTAGGCAAAGATTTCAGTCAGCTGGTAGGCAGCGCTCAACTCTTCATGTTATTGCATGCTGCCAGCCTCTGGAAACATGTTTTCCATTAACCTAGCCGTCCAGGGTTCGTTTTTAGGGAGAGTGGCACTCCTCAGCCGAGAAAAGTAAGGGAGACGAAGCCAGTTATCTTCAGCCCGATACAGTCCCAACCGAGTCTAAGATCCACATATCGAAGATGGAGGCAACAGAATAATTTTCCTGCGTGTGAGGCCAGTAAGGGAGTGTGGGTTCCTTTGCATAAAATCGATTCGGGGGAGGGGAGCACTCGCATTGAAACATGCAAGCCGAGTCAAGGAATAATTGGCCCCAGTCCGTTCCCACTAAAAGCAGTTACCCTGAAAAACACAGTAGATGATACATATCAGATTACAGTATCTTGTTGAGTGATATACAGTTCGCAGGTTTTCCCACATGGCCGTTGTGACGGCCGAGTTTTGAGGGAAAAGCGCCTTCGCGAATGGAGAACGAAAGCAAAGAGTAGGCTATAGATGTGACCTGATTATGGAGGACAGCATTATAATATGAGAGAAACATGGCAGTGGATTCTAATTCGTGTATTCCACTCGACTGATCATCTAAAACATCCAAGAGATGGTCTGTGTAGGAGCTGTATGCTTCGCTTGATATGGTTTACTTACCCTCAAGAAGCGACACTCGGCAACCCTCTTCCTGAAGTCGGCGGACGAGTAAGCTCACTACACTGGTAGGATTTGCGTTAATGTCTTTAGTGTCATCATCATATATAATAACGGGATCTGTCTTGCATCTTTCTGTAAACCTTTCCTTTCCCTCATTACAGTTTATAACAGCAGACACGGGTAAATTTCCTTTCCTCAGGCGTCGTAACATGAGCGAGGGAATAGCTACATGCATGGCGCCGTCAACATGCGATGTATTATAGGAGGTTGGTGTTCGGCAATCCAGAATTAAAATGTTGGTGCCCTGAGCCAGTTGACAACTTAACCAGTCCGAGCGGCAAGATAGGGTCCCCATGTTGTCACACTGTTGGTCGGCCCGATACGGCATGAGTGCGGAGATCCTTAGTTGAGCTAGAGTAATCCCGTCCAAGCAATGTGAGTCCACTAAAATACTCCCTTCATTCCAGTACTGCCTAACACCATTTTCTTCACCAGTTTGACGTAAAATGTTGTTTAGGCCTATATCCCAACTTTGACTCGATATTCCTTTCTCAACACAATTTATACGATGGATCTGTTGTAATTACTATGTGTACTGGTCGTTGATGAATAACAGGTTGTGTATCTTCCACAGATTGCTCAATGAACTAATTCTGCTGGCTTGGAACTACCACTTATCCTCGGGCTTTGCACCACTTCAGACCTCAGCCACCAAGTTGATTGACGAATGCGCTCACCCCAGCTACCTATCAAATTTCGACCAGGAGGTGACGTAGGCACACCTTCTTCTATAAGCACGCCTACCAAGGTTTACTATTATTCCATGTATGGTGTGTCACGATGACGTAGTGTACAGACCGAATGGCTAAATATAGCGCGAAATCATTGCCACACGATTGGTCCATGGACAGGGGGAGCATGGGTATTTTGTGTGACGCATGCTTGGACCTTTTCTTTAATTTCATATGATATGTGATTGACACAATACACATTTCATTTTATTTGTGTTGTCAGCCCTCCTGTATTTAATGAGATGTGTACTTGGAATATTTTGATTTTGTATTACATGTGATGGGCGCGAGATTTCAGTTTGTGTGATGTTTAACCAGCAACCTTCCTACCTCCTACATGGTTGCAACTTGTCGTTTTTTAAAGACTGCAAACAGATCTGAGGTTTTGATGACAGGGTATATTGAAAAGCCAGATATGCTTGACAGGATATCACACGGGCGAACAAGCACAAGTTTGAATGCTTTCATTCGTGCCTTTTCAAGACTGTTTCTTCAAAGTAGAAAACGGGGGCAGATATATCTATTTATCCTACGTTCTCTCTCTCTAAAAAATGATCCTTTTATGTCGTTCTTCAACAATCGACCTCATACAGATTTATTGCGCCCACCGTCAAAGCCATAGGCGCTTTGCGAACGTGAAAATTTTAAAATGTTGTACTTTTTGAAAGTTAACGTAAACATAATTGTATTCGTGTATGTATGTACGCATGTAAAAACTTATATATATATATATATATATATATATATATATATATATATATATACATATATATATATATATATACATATATATATACATATACATACATACATACATACATCCATATACACATACATACATACACACATACATACATACACACATGTGGATCTTTGTGAATGTGGCTCTGGTGTGTTGGGTGATCACTTGCAACGATCATTGATGACTTGAAAACAGGTGATACAAAACAGAGTTGTGCACGGAAACCTCAAGGGGACTTAACTTGATACCCAACTCTGGACAAGTTACTATGTACATTCTTATCCTACCATTTTTTTGGGACTCTCAATTAAATTCCTGCGCTAGCCCATCAATTTTTGCATGTTAAGCACTTATTTTATGCATCTTGGCCTCTGAAATGTAGCAGATGAAACACGCAGCTTGGCCTACCAAGGTGGCACACTAATCAAGTTAAATTGTTCTTAATGGGTTACATTACTAGACATGGTGCAAACACATATAAAGTGTTAATCAAATGGATTATTTGATTCACACCCTTCTCAGAAATACAGCTTTTAAATAGTAAATGGAGAAAAACCCTTCCAAAGGCAAGTACAATATATACCTACCCGGCCGCATACATCGGCGCTGTTGACCGACACTGTCAGGCCAGGCAAAAAGCGGTTTATGGGACACTACTTTGCTGAAACCATGTGAAAACCATGACCATGGCACTCCGTTTCTATATGCTGATGCTAAACACTGTAATAATTATGAATAATAAACGAATACACGTACATTTCGTGCCGTTTGCAACATTTACTCTTAAATACATATGATTATATTATGCAGTAAAGTTAAACATTAAATGCTTTTCATTTGTCAATATAATTTTATTATCAACAACATTTCCTTCATGTTGTCGTCGGTTTCTTCTATATAATCTTAGTGAAAAACAACAACTTTTCAAATAAGTAAAACTCACAAGAAAGCACACTGTTCGTGAATCAGTTACAGCACACTTTATTACCATCCACATAAGTGACTCGTTGTCTGTGTGTGTATCGGGCGGGGGTAATGGCCCCTTCGAATTTCAGAGTGGATAGAATTTGTCGTGTCACATGTGCCGCCG
>OZ026622.1:83268298-83327298 GCA_964020975.1 Hermodice carunculata
ATACTTTGTGCAGTGCTGCATGTTCTTGTGCTTGAGTGCTGTGTTACTCACGGCGCCCTCACGCACCAGTTTAAAGAACTATCCGACGGCGCGCCTCTGGATCATAACGCAAATAAAAGCAACTTTTGATGTTGCTTTGCAAAAAAATCTTTCCGACCTTCCACTTGAATCAACTCAGATTCTTGCAAAAATATTTTAACGTCATGGAGCCCAAAAGAAGTCTCAAGGATAGGCGTCAAATATTATCAATTGTTACACAATCTTGATATAATCTGTACATATACCAGTGCAAATTCAAAACCAGTTATTTCGACATTTCATAAAGTTAATTTAAAAAAACCTGTATCCATCACACACACACACACACACACACACACACACACACACACACACACACATTGTAGGTACCAAAATCGTATTCATAAGTACATCATGTATTGAAAGTTTATTATTCACCTTGATAGTTATCGTCTGTCACAAAATATTAAAATATGTAACGTCACATCCATGAGTGATTTTTTTTCTGGTAAAATTTCCTTTAAAAAGAAAAGGAAATATCCTCACAATGTATACCATATGCAGTTGTGAAATAGTAACATTTTGCAAGTGTAATAATGTATTTATTGTAATATTGTTTTACAATTTTAAGTGTTATGATAATCTTGATATAGTCTATACATGTCTTTACCAGTGCCTTTGCGCTGTCATCTCTAATATATCTATTTATCGAGCGACAAACATTAGTTTGTATAATATACACACCATTTTACACTTCAGCATAAAATCAGATCCAAATGTGTGTTTTGCATTACACTTCATCATTTGTATTGACGGATTTCTGGTTTGACAAAATGTCTTATAATACGTCACACCCGTAGCTACTACGTATATCGTTTTTATTGCATACCATTATTTAGTAGACTTTACAAGTGAAAAATTGATTTATATCTAATTGGAATATTGTCTTAAAGTTTTAAATATTGGGAAATCCATGTCCACATGGTGTCACGTGTGCAGACGTGTTGAAACGCCACCATCGCAAATGATGTATACATTTATCGAACAACAAACGTTAAATTATATAATGCAGATGTCATCTTACACTTCAGCATAAAATCAGATCCAGAGGTGTGTTTTAGGTTGCCTTTCAGAATTTGTATTGACGATTTTCTTGTCACATCTGAAACATCACGTCTGTAACTACTTTAAAATATTCTTCTGGCCGAAAAACAAAGCACCCCGTTCGTCAACATGAGCTATGTGTGTAACGATATGTGGGGGGTTTGTAAATTGTATTGTACTAGGGCGTTTATAACCTCATTTGGAAGATGTGATGGTCCCGAAAAGGACCTTTTTGTTTGAAGGCTGCATGCATCAGTAGCGAGTATGACCACCACGCTTCTTCATGGAAGCCTGGATCCCCTTTGACATGCTGCTGGTCAGCCTGGCTCTCTCTGCCTGGAGAATTTGGTTCCACTGGTCTGTTAGCAGCTTCATGGAAACCCGGATCCCCTTTGACATGCTGCTGGTCAGCCCGGCTCTCTCTGCCTGGAGAATTTGGTTCCACTGGTCTGTTAGCAACTGTGCCAGTTATAGTCCAGGGTGGCCGCTGCTTCATCTTACCAGTCCCTGACTCAACAGACAAGCACATCCCATGAATGTTCAAGAGGGACAGCTTAGGAGATCAGACTGGTCATGACAACAGTCGGATGTTGTGCTGCTGGAGATACTGCATACAAACTCGTCCAATATGTGGCCTTGCATTGTCTTCCTGGATGAGTAGCCCCAGATGTTGCTGGTACCATTCAGCCACTGTTGGCAGGATCTCGTCTACATAGTGCTGGCCTGTTAAGAGTCCCATTTGCCTTGATGAGTTATGGTCTTCCTGACGCCATTATTTCTGTCTCCCCCCATTGTTACTCCATTGATCCATCTACAAATATCTGAAGGCCTAGGTCTAAACTGTATACCCCCTTCATGGAAATCAAGGCAAAACCGTGATTCATCGGACCACATCAAACTCCTCCACTGATCCACAGGGGCAATCAGCAGAAATGGTTGTCATCATATTCTGGTCGATGGAATTCCATTCAAACTGACCGCCAAAGTATTCACTGTCTGCCAATCAGAGTGAAGGAGAAATTTGAGTCATACATGGGGGTCACTTCCTTTCAATGAAGAGTGGCTCCTTTGGAATTGAGAGGCTTTACAAGGAATAAAGTGGCCCAAGTGGGCTAAGATACATCTGACAACTCATTTATTGGGCAGGGATCGAGAGAGTGGATTGTGACGAATCTTTTGGTATACAAAATTATATGCGTCGGGCTTCTAACCCTGATCAGTATTTTCCATGGACAGTGACTTCGGTGGTCAGTATAAATAGATTTATATACACCAGAATATGATGACAACCATTCTGCTGGTTGCTCCTATGCATTGATCTCTCAGAGGGGCAACGAGCAGAATGGCTGACCTTGTATTCTGGTAGAGTCTAAGAACCTGTGGGTACTGACTACCAAAAGTACGGTCTACCAAAAATATTGATTGCGGTTAGAAGGGAATCAAACAAAACAAGGCGCCCCACATGCTGCTTTCCTGTTTTAAACACCTTCTGGTGCCCCAACACATATAATCCATATACCAAAAGATTCATGACACTCTCTTGATCCCTGCTAAATTGAGTTGTCTAACATATTCTAGCCACTTTGGCCTCTTAATTACTCACTGAGCCTCTTCATTCCAAATGAGCCAATCTTTGTTGAACAAAAGTGACCCCGGCATACAGACTCGAATATTTCCTTGGCTCTGATTGGTCGCCAGCAATCCTGTGAATCCAAGATGGTCATGCCCTATAGTTAGGGGTTAGGGTGAGACCAATCAGAGTGAAGGAAAAATTGGGAGTCCGTATGTCAGGGTCACTTCCATTTGACAAAGATTGGCTCATTTGGAATCAAGAGGCTCCGTGAGGATTGGCTCATTTGGAATTGAGAGACTCTGCAAGGAATTAAGTGGTCGAAGTAGGCTAAAATGCGTCAGACGACTCAATTATAAGGCAGGGATCAAAGGAGTGGATTGTGACGAATTTTTTGGTGCAATATTTTCTTGAAACCACCGTAAATGGGGAAATAAAGGTGAATAGAACAGGCATACAATAATGAAGTACAATTTTTGTCATGAAGATGGCCCACAATTAAAAGAAGTCAAATTAAAAGGCTTAACCAGCAGATTAACAAGGGAATGCATATGTGATCCCAGCTTATTGTAGTCCTTGTGAGTGAGCACATAGTGGAGGCTGTCTACAATGCCGTCCGCTGGCTTTGCTGTGCTCTTGTGCAACCCTTATCTGTTATTAGGGCCACAATTAGCTGCAGAAACAGAGGACAACCAGACCTTTATTGGCAATGGCAATTAATCTGCCCTACAAGCTGTTTTTGTATCAAATACCAAGGGCAATGTACCCAGACAGCAAATAAATACACTTGTTCACGCTGCTTGTAAGTTGCTGGTCATTAAAATACCTGCAAATAAAACTCGGTTAAAGAGGTCTACCCTTTCTCTATGTAGTGGTGGCAGTGGTAGTAATCTGCATCCTTTAACATAACAAGAATACTTAATAGACGTACCTTGAGTGAATTTGATGGAATTTTGTAGAATGCCAGTGGTAAAAACAGCACTGACAAAAAAGGCAGACCATTTATCCATAGCAAAGGCCCTCAAACCCTTTTCTATCACTGAAAATGCAGACTTCTCTGCCTTCCAAAACTGGAAGAGGATCATCAAACATCATTTACGCCTTGACAAGCGTTATAGCCTATTCTTAAAGGACACTGTGTCATGGACACTTTAAACAAAATCCTCGCCTACCAGAGAATTCTGTGATGATTTCCTATGAGAAGATGGACACACACAAAGTTTGTTATCTGCTCAAGACGAGGCTGATCATCTCAAGGACATGCTTGGATATATTGCTGCTTTTTGTCCATCATGTATACATGACACCATTATATTCAACACTAGTTCTGTGAATAATGTTTGGTGTAAAGTACATGACTTTCTGGGAGTTAAAAAGTCTGAGTCACATTTATTGATTTGATTGACATGAGACAGCAACTGGAAGAACGCCCAAGTACCCTTTATTATGGAATAATCGCACTCATTAAAGACAATCTGCTGTCTGCTAGTGGTTCCATTGAACATAACTGGACAATACCCAGTGACGCCGAAGAGTTATCCCCCACAGCTGAAAGAATTGCAGTACTCCGATGGCTTGAGGTTCTTCACCCTAATCTAGTTAATGTAGTAAAACATACCTACGCCCACGATCTACAAGCCAAGTTATTGAAAGATATGCAGCCCATTTTAGCCTAGAACATTGATTGCTTATTAGCTGAAGCACAAAATTTGGATGACAGCATCAAGGTACAACAACAGTGTGTATTAAATCATCATATAGACAACAATGTTCTGCACCCTATGCCCAAAATATGAATTCTGAACAACCCTGTCAAAAGCAAGCCCCTGCAAAGGTTCCTAGAGACTCGCATCATTGGCTTTCCAAATGTGCATACTTGCCCCCAGCAGACTGTCCCTATTTTACCAGACACAGAAAGGTTTAAATAGATGAGGAGAAACACCAAGAACATTATGATTTCAAACAGGGTCAATGGACAATTTACCAATGACATATGCCCAAGTGTCCATTCATCCGCCTACATGTACCACAAGCCAATCGCATCAGGGGCCTAATAGTGCTGTGTCTGGAATAAAACAGGTCGCCATTGGAAAATCCCCCCCCCCCTTCACTATCTTTTGTGATTCTGTTCCAGTGAAAGTGACATATGATACAGCTGCAGATTCCTCCTTGATTCGCCATTCTACTGCTATAACAGCTGGCCTTCAAGTTCATCCTACAAAACACATAGCTCGCCAAGCAGATGGTTCTGCGCTTGTCACAGTATGTGAAACCACCATTGTTAAAATAGTAGATAACCTCACCTTCACAACAGCAGCCCTTGTTATCCCAAGCCAAGACTCTCACATACCAGTAGGTGTTCCATTTATTGTGGAAAACAATATTTTGAACTTTTCACAAGGTGCATTTGAAATCAATGGGCACAAAATACCACTTGCTTCAAGTACTGCACACTCTACATCTCGTACTGTTCCCCTATGCCAGCTGTATGTGCTAAGAGCCCTACGAAATGATGTAATATTGTCTGGTGAATGCATTTAAGTACAGGTACTGACTGATATCCCTCCTGACACAGATGTCGCTATAGAACCCGCATGGGAATCTACACACCCTGATTGGCCATTCCTAGACTGGCAAGTCCTCATTTGCTTGTTGTTGTTTCCCACTAGTTAGAAAAAATATATACATATATTATAGAATTATTGATTGAACCGCGAAATACTGACACACCGTGCAAGTTTGTGTCAAACGAGGACTGAATTATATCAGTGGCTTCAATCCCCAGCCGACAGATGGGACTACATACCGGTTGAAAAATCATCTGGTCAGCCTCCTATCAGTGGCAGCCAATGAGGAGCTGAGGCCTCAGTTTGACCCAATATATGACTTACATGTCAACGTAAACATCGCAGCATGGACGGGTCGTGATGGTGGCCGATCTGACAATAGCAGAAACAAACTTGAAAAAGTTGTAAAATTCGTTGCAGAGGCCATAGGTAGCCCTTCTGTTTCAACCAAGCAATTAGACATTAAAGATTATCTTGGGAAAGGAAAAGATGTATTTGTAAGTATACCAACTGGTGCCGGAAAGTCATAGACATATATTATTACTGGTCCATTTAAACTGGACTGGGAGAAGACGAATTTGACAACTGACGATCTGGAAACACATATAATAATAATAGTTGTGTTCCTACTGGTTGCTCTTATGCAGGAGCAAGTTCACCTCCCAAATAAGAAGGGGCTCAACACAGTTTACATTGGCCATCAAGATACAGAGATTAAACATGTTTATGAATGTCAATACAATCAGTATTTGGAAGCCCAGAGTCCCTGCTAGGAACACAGAGGAAGCTGTTCACCAACCCAGTGTACAAGAAAAAACTAGGTGCAGTTTTCATAGACGAAAGCCATTGCATTCTGAAATGGTAAGTATATTAGTGTGTGGCAGCATTGACAGACATTTAGTCATCATTCACCATCACATCCATGCTGCGATGTTTACATTGACATGTAAGTCATATATCGGGTCAAACTGAGGACCCAGCTTCTCATTGGCTGCCACTGACAGGAGACTGACCAGATGATTTTTCAACTGGTACACAGTGTCGGCTGGCGATTGAAGCCACTGATATAATCCAACCCTCGTTTGCTTTGCAAACTTGCGCGGTGTGTCAGTATTTTGCGGTCCAATCAATAATTCTATAATGTATGTATATATTTTTTCTAACTAGTGGGAAACAACAACATACAAATGAGGACTTGCCAGTCTAGGCCATCCCCACAGATTGCACAGTCAGTGGCCCAACAAGTCTGCTTATCAAATGAGACAAAGATGCCCATCACCATGGATAAACATGACCATAGTGCCAGTATGACTACTACCTTTGAGCCAAATGATCATGTTGTCTTTATAACTCAGGCTTCCATCACTGCTCCAAGCCACATGATCCATGAAATTACTTCAATGTCCATTGATCTGGACCAAGTTTTATCGAAGTCCCAACATGGAAAATTTCTCAACCTCCATGGACATTTTGCGGACATTTTCCAGCAATCGGTTGTTACATAGTTATTATGGGAGAGCCCATGCATCAGTTGATATGGGTCCACCTTCTGCAAAAGAATGGCTACCTTCCTACAATTAAGAGAAAATGGACCTCCTACAAGCTGTGTTTGACAAGCTTGAAAGTGAAGGTATTTTGTCATGACCTGAAGACCTGTACATTGAAGTCCAATATGTTTTGCCCAGTTTTATTGTCAACAAGACTAACAGAGACTCCCGTTTTGTTACAGCATTCAGTAGCATTGGTCTTATGCTCGCCTACTGCCTACTAAAATGTCAAAGATTGACGATGTCAATCTGTTCTTTGCTCACCGGAAATAATTATATTGTTAAAACAGACATGACCAGCCAGTTTTACCAGTTTAACTTCAAGTGAAACAGTCATCCTGAAAATGTTTGGGGATTATGTCCCCATACAAGGGTTGTCGAGTCTATACAAGAGCTGTCATTGGTATACCTGGATCAACTGAACATTTGTAAACCCTCATGTCAAGAGTGTTAGGGGAAATTCTTCATGAAGGATGCAGAATGAAAATAGCAGATGATTCACATGTCAGAGTCGACTCTGAGGACCAAGTGTTCTCTGATTGGAAAAGGGTGTTACTGTGTTTCCGAAACCACAATCTGTGTCTGTTAGCCCCAAAGACAATAATTTGTCGTGTCAGAGCCACTATGTTAGTCTAGAAATGTGCTGCAGGATCCGTATCTCTACCGTCATTTAAAAGTTGACCAATTGGCAACATGCCAGGCACCTTCTACTTTCAAAGCATTGTGCTCTTGAATCACCTCGTTTAAATACTTGAGGGCATGTTACAGGTTACTCATTGTTGGCAGCCCCCATGGAAGCACTAACTGCAGGTAAAGAGTCCACATGCAAAATAATTTTAAGTGACCTGGACATTGCCATATTTTATTCAGCACATTTTACCTTGAAGAATTCATTCAAAATCTTTGACAATTTCACATCCCTCAGACAAACTCCTCATTGCCAGTGATGTCTCCATAGTGACAGATGGTATTGGTGCCTTGTTATTAATCAAACGTGGTTCTACTATGATGTTTGGTGGACGTTTTTCTACTAAACTTAAACCATACTAAATCAGATGATTACCATGAGAGCTGGAGGCATCTCTTCCTCTGTTCAGCACTGGTCACACCTGATCATACAATCAGAACACCAAACACCTTACAGACTGTAAACCCTGTGTTTTAGCCCTGGCCACTCTAAAATGGTTTATTTTGATCCTAATTAAAATAGCTAATTCAGTCTTATAGGAATTTACATGAGATTCATTGGTGGATATGTCAGACTATTAGATTTTCACATGGGAAGTCTGTTTCATGTGTTCACTGGCTGTTACTTAATGAATATTGATTACTGACGTCTTGGTGGGCTAATTACCACTAGAATGTATTCGATTTGCATAACAACATAGTGACTTTAGTGGAATCTTTATTGGTTCTAAGGATCATGTGATCCTTTTGCCACGAAATTTTGGTTCTGCCTTTGTAATTTTGCCGGTAACATTTCAGTGTCTCTGATTTCTCCACTTGGTCGGACGTTTTGTTTTCAGCTCCTAATATGTTTTACCAAGGATGTCATATTCGTTAAGTATGGTCTTTTTTGTCCTTGTTTTGAGCGTGATGGCGGGGATTGGACGATCCAGTTTACGTAGCACTTCAAGAGTTGATTACCGGAGATTACATGAGGGTGACCAGCATGATTTAGACGATTTGGCAGAAAATGTTCCTTTGAACTTTCTAAATGACCAGACTGAGCCAAGCGATGTAGATCTTGAGTTGAAGGGTGCGGTAGGTGGTTTTGATAATGAACATTTTGACAGAAAGTTCCAGGAAGTAGCTGATTCTATGCCGTCGACTGGTCCTGCTGGGCATAAATTTTCAATGGCTGATGCTATTGTCAACGCTAGTTCCGAAGTCCAGATTGACAATTTGGGAGACTCGATTAAAGAACTTCAAATTAAAATCGATCACAGAAAGCAGAAGTTAAAGTACTTAAAATTACAAAATGAACTGAAGTCGGTCGAGAAAGAGTTACGGGATTGTCATGATTCTGTTGAATTGCTCAAGTGCAGGCCGTATGTTTGATCTAGTGTTGTTGCGGATAAGCAAAGTTCGGGCTTGAAGAGTAAATCCAAGAACAAAGGGTCCAGGAAAGTTCATGATCACAGTCACAGTTCACAGTTTGTCTCCGCGGCCAGTGGGGACATCGAGGTGACAGACAAAGGGGCTGGCCCTCGGCGTCGTATTCCTGACCAACTCAAGGAGCAGGCCGACAACGTTCTTGTCCACATTTTGCGGGGCGACTTTGGAGATTCCATGAAGTTTTCTGTCACACGTGATTCAGTTACACCGTCTAAGGGGGTTACTACGCATGCGCACCGTTCAAGTTCCTTGAAGTGAGGCCGTCATGGCGGCGCCCATGACATTTATTATGGCAGGCCCTTCTACGGGACGGAAGAGACACATAACAAGTTAATGAGTATTGCAGAGCAATACATAGTCCCCCGCTCGTCGCCCACGAGGTTGAATGGACTACTATATAGGGGTGTGACCTAGATGAAAAAAAATTTAAAAGTATGGCACATTCTTAGATTAAGCTTCACATTTGTGTAAAATTTCATTAATCTAAGTAAAAGGACAAAAAAGTTATGGCCCGGACAAGATTTTGAATGGATTTCACAGTGACCTAGATATTTGACCTAGTGACCTACTTTTGCCATGTGACACAACAACTCCCCAGGTAGTATTAACATAATAAATTTGGTAGCTGTAGGTATTATAGTAAGGGAAATATGGCATGGACAAGGTTTTACATGGAGTTTACACTGTGACCTAGATATTTGACCTAGTGACCTAGTTTTGCGTCGTGACACACTTTTAGGTCACAATACATTATCAGTAAACTTTTATAACAAGAAGTCAAAATTTTTTAAGAATTACAGTAAGGACATGAAAATACTGTACATTTATGTATTACTGTCACCCAAATATTTGACGGATGGACAGACACACGGACGGTGCCCATTACCATATCCCCTCTAAGGTCTACCCACCATAAAAAAAATCAAAGGGCTGGCATCAATAATTTAGAAGATATGGCCCAGACAAAATTTGTATTGTATCTTGAGCTTGCTTAATGAACTTCGTTAATTAATTAATTAATGGAAGTAATTAGCCACAGAAAACAATGCGTATGCACACCTACTACCTAAGGTCTACACACCATAAAAAATTCAAAGGGCTAGCATTAATAGTTTAGAAGATATGGCCCGGACAAAATTTGTCTTGCTTAACGAACTTTGTTAAGTAATTAATTAATGCAAGTAATTAGCCACACAAAACAATGCCTATGCACACCTACTACCTATGGTCTATCCACCACAAAAAATTCAAAGGGCTAGCATTAATAGTTTAGAAGATATGGCCCGGACAAAATTTGTCTTGCTTAACGAACTTTGTTAAATGATTAATTAATGCAAGTAATTAGCCACACAAAACAATGCCTATGCACAGCTACTACCTAAGGTCTACCCACCATAAAAAAATTGAAGAGGTAGCATTAATATAGGGAAGATATGTGCCGGACAAAATTTGTTTCTGTATATTTACATATCGTGGTGACCCAAATATTTGACCTAGTGACCTAGTTTTGCTTTATGACACTTTCTTAGACTAAGCTTCACATATGTGTAACATTTCATGACTCTAAGTAAAAGGACAAAAAAGTTATGGCCCGGACAAGATTTTTCCTGCATATGTATTCTTTGACCCAGATTTTTGACCTAGTGACCTACTTTTGGCACACCATACACCTCTATCCTAGGAAGTACAAACACATTAAATTTGGTAGCTGTGGGTGTTATGGTGTTGGAAATATGGCCCGGAGAAGCTTCGGACGGACGGACGGAAGGACGGACGGAAGGACGGACGGACGAGGTGCAAACCTATAGTCCCCCACCAAGTGGGCGGGGACTAAAAACCCAGGTTGTCAGTACAGAATCTAGTGATTCCTCGGACAGTGACTCTTATGATTCAGATTCGGATTACTCTGGCAGTAGTGTTTCTGATAATGAGCACCGAAGGCGTCATAGTCGGGGCAGAATCAGTGTTAGAGGTAAGCATGGTCGCAAACATAAGATTAAATCCAGACGGTTAAGGAGGGCTGGTGATCATGTGCGTAAGCAGGAGGACTGGCCGCATACTAGACTGTCATTTCAATATGCCAGTAAAGACCTAAAGTATGAACATCTTGATATGCCTTTATTCATGGCCGGTTGTTTAGAAGGTCTTATCCAGGATTTTGAAGCTCAGAAATTTGAATTTGTTTCATATAAGATGAAACACCTGTGCTCTCTTATGTATTTGTCAACTTTCAACGATTGGGGTTGTATTTTAGAGTTACATGCGGCAATAGTGACAGAAATCGAGCGAGGTACTAGGAAGTGGCGTGACAATTTTATGGATCTTGAACACAAAGTTCTCAGTGGTCACAAATCTTCCAAGATTTCAGGTTCTAACAGTAAAGGAAGAGGTAATATAGTCAACAGGCACACAATGTTTTGCAAAGCTTTTCAAACAGGAAAATGTGCTAGAAGTTCTCCTTATAATATTATTTTAAATGGTAAGAAATTTCTGGTCAGTCACATTTTTGCTGTGTGTTGGATTGTTGACAAGGAAGAACGGGATCATCCTGAAGCTTCCAATGAATGCAAATATATGGGTAAATCAGTAAAGGAAGCTAAAGAGCTCAAGGATTGACTATTTGTAGGTTCTCCTTGTCAACCAGACTTGAGTGAACTGTTACATGATTCCTTCATTTCTGATGAAGCTACATTGCAATATCTTACTGTTCATTCGACCTATGATCACAGTTATTGGTATTGTGGTAATATATATGCATGTGGGAATGTTTCTCATGCCAGTGTTCCAGAAAACATGATGCCTTCTTCAATTGACTGGTTGAATATGCACAATGAATTTTCAAATGAATATTTGAATTTACATCATAAAGTTCTTGTGTCAGGTTTGCACAATTTTCAGGGATGTAGACTGCAAGTTCCATCTAAACTTCACATTGACTCATGGAAACATCTAGTCTGTGAGTCAAATTATCATGAGTCTCAAATTTGTGCTTTGCTTGTATTCGGTTTTCCTATTTCTTATGATAGAAAATCATTGCCAAAAGCTAGTACACATAACCATAGTAACGCATTTGCTTTTCCCGAAAGTGTGGATCAGTTTATATGTACTGAAATTGAACTTGGGGCTACACTTGGACCCTTTCTGGTTAACCCTTTGCAATCTCAATTATGTGTTTCTCCTCTTAATATGGTACCCAAGAAAGGTAGTTCTAAAAGGAGAGTCATTTTGGATCTTTCTTGGCCTTTTGGAAATTCTGTTAATGATGGTATTGATAAAGAGTTTTATTTGGGGGAACCTATCAAAGTGGGTTTTCCCTCTGTGGATGATTATTCTGCTCTCATTGTCACTTTTGGTCTTGGTTGTCTCTTGTTTCAAACAGACTTGTCCAGGGCCTACAGGCAGATTCCTATTTGTCCGGGGGATTATCATTTTTAGGGTACTCCTGGAGGGGATATTTTTTCTTTGATAGAGTTCCCCCATTTGGGTTAAGATCGGCGGCTTACATCTGCCAGCGATTTACAAATGCAGTTGCATATTTCTTCAAGCACAAAGGTTTCAATGTTTTGAATTATTTGGATGATTTTTGGGGTGTGGACACACCTGACAGGGCGAATGTGGCCTTTTCCTATTTGAAAAAATTATTTGTTCTCTTAGGAATTCAAGAAGCAAATGAGAAAGCAGTCCCTCCTGTCACAGAACTTATATTCTTAGGAATTCTTTTCAATAGAGTCCATATGACTCTGTCCTCTGAGAAATTAAATGAAATCAAACTTATTCTGGCTGAGTGGCAAAACAAAGTTACTGCTTCTAAGCATGAGATTCAGTCGCTGATAGGGTTATTGCAATTTGCCGCCAAGTGTGTCAGGCCAGGCAGAGTTTTTATCTCAAGAATGCTGTCACATTTAAGAGTCATTCATAATCAACCTAAGCATAAGCAGCTGATCATTCCCCATGATTTCATGAAAGATGTTTTATGGTGGGATACATTCATTCAAGGTTACAATGGTGTTTCTATGATACCTAGTCAGTTTTGGTCAGAGCCTGATGAGGTGATGGCCTCTGACGCATGCCTTTCTGGATGTGGGGGACATTCTAGAACTTTAAGTGAATTTTTTCATTGTGAATTTCCACAGCACATACTGGATAGAAACTATGATATTAATGTATTAGAACTACTTACAATCATGATAGCTTTGAAGCTATGGGGGGTAAATTTAAAGGTCTCAGAGTGAGACTCTTTGCCGATAATCAAGTATCAGTTTGTGTGTTACGGTCTGGACGTACACGTAATGATATGCTGAGTGCATGTCTGCGAGAAGTGGCTTATCTCTGTGCAATTTATCAGATGGAAATTGAGCCTATTTTCATAACAACCGGGGACAACAGACTATCAGATTTATTGTCTAGGGCTCATATGCATCAGGATAATATAAGACTTTTCTTGCAGGAAGTTGATGTGGAGTGTCATGAAGTGAAAGTAACGTCAGGTTTGTTTGATTTTACTGCATCATGGTAACTCTCTCATACATTTTATCTTACAGATCAAGAATTACAGACTTTGATAAGGGATTTACAGGTATCTAAGCAAGCAGCTTTTGCGCCCGGTACATTTAAAAATTTAAAATGCCAGTGGAAGTCCTTTTTGGGTTTTTTGTTTATTTTTTGGTTTAAGGCATGTACCAGCATCTCTTAAGACAGTTTGTTTGTATGCGCAGTATTTACATAATTATTTCAGATGTGTTGATTCAATCAGGAACTACATTCACAGGGTTAAAATTTTACACTTTTATGTGGGTTTTGAATTTCCGTGGATGCAAGTTTTTGAATTTAAGTCATTATTGAAGGGTTTTGCCAGATTAGAGCCACACAGAAGGTGTAGAGCTGCTGCTATAACTCCAATCATTCTGCTAAAATTACATGATGTCATGGATCTTCACGATCCTTTGTTTATGGCTGCCTGGTCAGCCTTTTTGATTGCCTTTTTTCTGATGGCCAGAAAATCGAATGTTGTTCCACCTAGTTTGTCTAAGTTTAGTTCTCCCAAGCACTTAACCAGAGGTAACATTATTATTTCTGAATCTGGTTTACTAGTGTCGCTGTTTTGGTCAAAGACCAATCAATTTGGTTCTCGGGTTTTGCAAGTTCCTTTGCCCAGAATTCCAAATTCGCCTTTGTGTCTGACTAGTGCTTTTGAATGCTTAGTTTCTAAAGTTCCTGGGCGTCCCGATTTACCAGCCTTTGGGTATGCAGTCAAGCCGAAACTTTTGATTTTGACAGAGTATAAATTTGTTAAAGTTTTGAGGCATTTTCTAAATTTGGCTGGTTTTAATGCCATGTCCTTCACGGGTCATTCGTTCAGGAGAGGTGGGGCTTCCTTTGCCTTTAAGGCGGGGGTTCCTGGGGAGTTGATCAAGCTTCATGGAGATTGGGGCTCCAGTGCATACTTGAGTTACTTGGATTTTTCTCTAGACTCAAGATGGGCTGTGTGTTCCAATATGAGGGATTTAGTTCTTCAGTTACATACATTTTGATTTAAGGCTAGTCTTTTTGTGAAAGTAAGAACTTAATTGTCAAATAAATTTTTGATGTATTGTTCTTTTTACTTTCCTGTCTGTTTATAAGGTTTGATCATGTGATTTGTTATGATACAGATTGTGATGATTTATGGAGCACTTACTAGGATAGAGTGTGACAATTAATATTTAGTCATTGAATATTGTTATGATTCATAATATGAAGGCCCTACTTGACTTTCATTTTGAACATGCAGTATTAGTCGTGATGCTGTTGTATCTCAAAGTCTTGTCACTCGATTGATACTGCACTAGGTCAATTACAATTTCTACATGTAAGTGGTATTGTAAAATATACTTAGTGGTTATTTGACTTGGCTGATTTGGTGATATATTCTGTATTCAGCGTTATATTGTTAGTATTTATGTAAGTGGTCTACTATCCTTTGTTTACACCTGGCTTGGTCTAGCAGCGTGTTTATTTCAGCAGGCCCTATATGGTATAATGTTCCCAGTTTATTTATTTAGTGCGGTCATATTTTGTATTGTGGTTTGTAATATGTTTGATAATTTTGATGAGACTTCCGCACATTTTTTGTTTCTTTTACATAGAGAAGATTGTTTCTTTAAGTTGAGTGTGGTTTTTTCATGTGTAATTATTTTAAAATTATTTATTGGTTTTGGTTATTTTGTGTTTTGTTTAGTTTTGGCCGTTTGTTGTTTGGCGGGTTTGTGTTGACTTTTCAATAGTTTTGTTGTTCTTCTGTTACATTTATTTTGTTCTCCCTTTAGTTGAGTTGTGTCAACACTTCCTGCTTGGCCAAAAATAAAGTTAATTTTATTTATGTTTTGTGTTGTTTCTTTTTCTCATTATTATGGATATAGAATGAATTGTTTATTTTGATCCTAATTAAAATAGCTTATTCAGTCTTATAGGAATTTACATGAGATACATTGGTGGATATGTCAGACTATTAGATTTTCACATGGGAAGTCTGTTTCATGTGTTCACTGCCTGTTACTTAATTAATATTGTTTACTGACGTCTTGGTGGGCTAATTACCACTAGAATGTATTCGATTTGCATAACAACATAGTGACTTTAGTGGAATCTTTATTGGTTCTAAGGATCATGTGATCCTTTTGCCGCGAAATTTTGGTTCTTCCTTTGTAATTTTGCCGGTAACATTTCAGTGTCTCTGATTTCTCCACTTGGTCGGACGTTTTGTATTTACCAAACCCATCCACCCATTTTTTTATATTATTTAGTTTATTTATTTTGTGTTTCCGAGGCGGGTTTGTGTTGACTTTTCAATAGTTTTGTTGTTCTTCTGTTATATTTATTTTGTTCTCCCTTTAGTTGAGATGTGTCAACACTTCCTGCTTGGCCAAAAATAAAGTTAATTTTATTTATGTTTTGTGTTGTTTCTTTTTCTCATTATTATGGATATAGAATGAATTATGGTAGTTCTTCAACAGCCAAAGAATTTTGTCATTTCTTTCTGTTGTTACAATATAGACCTACTGCACATATAAGCATCACAGAATCTGCAAATTGTATTTTGCACCATCCCTCTCCATGCTTGGATGTTGCATGTCAAGTTTGTGACTTTGTAAATAATGACACTACAGCCACTGTACATCAGTTAACCACATATGAAGTACTGACACGTCTACAAGCAATGCCATATCTGAACCGCTCTGTATGGAAGACTTCCCAAAAAGCCTATTCAGTCTTGAAATGGGTCCATGATCAACTTACACAGGGCACTAGACCCTCAAAGGAAGATACGAAAATGCTGGATGTGAAAAGGTACCTGCAGCACGCATCTCTAACCCGTGATGGTCTTCTTGTTGTCATTGCCAACTTGCCGTTTGTGCATTCAAGGAAACGAATTGTTGTGCCACCTAACCTTATTTATGGCCTTGTAACAGCAGTGTATAATTGTTTCAACCATCCTAAGTGTACCCAACTTCTGCAACATATGAACAGGTATTATTTTGCACTAGACATGGAAGATAGAATTTCATCAGTCCATCAAAATTGTCAACAATGTGTAGCTCTTGCTACACTGATAAACGAAATTTTGTAACAACACCCAGTGTACTGGGTATGGGCATCACAGTGGCCATGGACATACTAAAATGGGAATGCCAAGCTTTATAAGTCATAAGAGATTGTTTTTCCTCATTTACTAGATGCATGATAATTCCTGATCAAACTGCGCATTCCGTTCGTAAAGACATCCAAACCTGTTGTGCAAACTTTGCCTGCCCACAGGGCTGCACTATCAGAACAGATAATGCTTCGGCTTTCCAATGCCTGGCTCATGAGAAATTCCTGAAAGACTTCAATATTTACATTGTGCTTGGCCATGCAAAAAACATTAATTGGAATCCTGCAGCAGAACATGCAATTGGAAAACTTCAAGCTGGACTTCATGGTGCAGTACCTCATGGTTCACCGATTTCCGTATCAAAACTTGCTCAAATAACCACAACATTGAACATGAGGGTACATCATAGCGGTTTGTCAGCTCAGGAAATTCTCTACCAACGTGATGCTGAAACTAACCATCAACTATCCAAAAACAACACTGACTTTGCTGCAGATCAGTATGCCGCTAGGGTCCAGACTCATTTCCCTAGTGCTTTGAGCAAGTCTCATAGGGCTCCAAAACCAGTTCTACAGACTTTCAATGTAGGGGACTTTGTATACATGAAATCAGAGTGCACTAAAACTGGTGCTTGTGAGCCTTATATGATTACAGCTATGTAGCAGAACATGATTACTCTTTGTTAGTTCTCACACCAAAGATAACAGGGTTGAACCGACATGGTTCTTGTGGAAAACCTGATGTGCATACCCTGTCAGAGAACAGATACTACCACTTTTAAATCCAACTCTTTATCATCAGACGATGATGCTCCACCAATCGATCCATTGGTTGCCACCCACTTGACCCCAGTGTTGACAATGCTGCATCTGCTGATACTGTTTATTGGCCTGCCCAGATTGCCGATTTCCCACCTACTGGCTGTACTGTCATACCACTAGGTCGATCTCTATGTCATTGCTCCCATCCCACTTGGATACAGTCTGGAAACTGGATTTCGCATGATTCCCTTGGTGGCTGACTAAAACTATCTCTGGGTGCCAACCCAGGCATTTTGCTTTTCCAAGAATTGTTTCTCTTTCCTTCTTTCCTTCTACTTTGCGACCAAATTTGTCTGGAGTTATTCTCGGACAGTATTATTCCAAAGACAGTATTATTCCAAAAACCACCAAACTTGCCTTGGTGGCTGATCTACTGGTGCAATTTTGGTCCTGGATTGGAATAGTCATGATGTTTAATGCCAATTAGGGGCAATAAATAATTTTAACACTTTCCAGTTGGAGTCTGCATATCGGAGTCCGCGTATACATGGACTCGCCTTCCTAGATTACTTTGACGGATATGTTGCATGAAAGAGCGACGGACTTGCACTTAACATCATCTGGAACATGTTCACTTCCCCGTTATAGCATTAATTCGGTGATTGGAACACCATCGTGAATTTTATATGGTTTTTTAGTTGAGGTGGGCACCTGTCAATACTTATACATGTAAAAGATCACGTGGGGTACACAACGTCATGGCAGCCTGTGGCCGTCAGTGGTTTACAGTATGTGCAGTGCTTCATATGCTCATCATGGATGCCTGGATTATTAATTTCAGAGCTAAATTGGTATAAATTGTAAGAAAGATGTGTTAATTCACATATATGCTACATATTTGGACATTCCAGGTTTGTTTTGGATTAATTAATAACATTTTACTGTCAATTGATGCCAAGAGTTGCGAAAAGAAGAGCAAAAATCAAAGATGGCATTCATGTCACGTGACTTTAAGTGACCTTGAGATAATTTGGCAGTGCATATTCTGAGTTCTATTTGACCAACATGGTTGCCATGGCAACTGTCCTAAATTATGTTTTATACAAACGATGTATTTTGCAAAAATCAAAGGCATAAATGTATATGTGATCTGACTCACAATTCCAGCACTAAAAAGGGTTTACGAATACAACATTGACCTTAGTGAACCGTTTCATGTATACACAGCCCCCTGAATTGAAATATGTATACACTGTACATGTATTTGTGCATGTATGAATAATCTACATGCACATGCACATTTACTCATCCATACTGCTCAGAAGGACTGACTCTCTCAGGAGTGGGTACTTCTCTCTGGTCCCAAAGGTGTCCACTGTGGAGAGGTTTCACTGTATGAGTAAACACTGGAATGTCTTTCTTTCTTTTTCTCTCTTTTATCCTTCCTTCCTTCTTTAAGACCAAGTTGGTCTGGAGTTTATCTCCGACACTATTTTTCCGAAAATCACCAAACCTGTCATGGTGACTGACCTAGCCAGTGAAATTGTGCATCTCATTTGGAACAGTCATGATGTTTAAAAATTATGCAAATTAGGGGCAATTAAAATTTTAAAAGCTCCATATCTTCCAAACTATTGCAGACAGACTCAATATTTTAATGTGCATATATAGGTTTGTGACACCTACCAATATAATGGGCACTATATAAGTTGTAGAATGTCAAATTATGCTAATAAGGGACATTGAAAAAATTAAAAGTTGAATGTCTCCAAAACTATTATACATAATGATGCCATTTCAACTTCAATTTATAAGTTTGTAGCAAAGCTGCATCCAAAGAACCATGAACCAATATTGTAGTATTTTAATTTATGCAAATTAGGTGAATATGCAAAATGTAAATCTTGTATTGCTTCAAAACTATTATAGATATAGGCCTAGGTGCCATTCCTACTTCAATTTTTGAATGAACCATAAACCAAAGTTGTAGGCTTTTAATTTATGCACATTAAGCAAATACACAACATTAGAATGTTGAATAGCCTTAAAACTATTATAGATAGTAGTTTCATTCCAACTTCACTTTATAAGTTTGTGACATGGCCACATCCAATGAACCAAGAGCCAAAGTTGTACCATTTAAATTCATAAGAACCAGGCTAATACACAGAATTTAGATTATGTTGAAAAATGGCAGAGTGTAGCATTTTGAACTGTTCTCATTTAGAAAGGACCCAGACAGATTTGCTGTGAAGCAAATTTTCTTTTCTAGTTCATAACCTGTAATATTTTCTCTCAAAACCACTTGAACATAAACATCATTGCGACAACAATGTGTAGCCGCGGCAACTTGAGGTTCATTTTCAGAACGTTTTTGAATCATAATTGTGCGTTGAAATTAACAGAGAAGGCATAATTGTGCCATTAAGAGGTAATCATACTTGTGTTCTACTGTTAGACATTTTTCAAAGCGTGATTCAAAATGGGACATTTAACAATCATTGCCTTCTCAGGAGGGGAACAACAATCTGGCTGTCCCCCTCTTGAGAAGGCAATAATCGTTTTATTACTTTATATCGAAAATCATAATAAATAACACAAAAACATTAATAGCTTAATAGTATTCAGCAACATTTAAGAAATATATTCACTTTTCTGACAGATTGTTTGCCTGAGAATTACTATTTAAGTCAGGCCTATGTTCCTTGTTTTCTTGATTAACGCGCGAGCCTGGATCACGTCATAGCCTTGTTCCCGTGCACACCACCAGGCATGACGGCATTAAAGCGCCCTTTGTCGGTATGGAGAGGGTGACAATATTAGTGATGTCTCCCTGCACCAAACATGGGACATTACTATTGTCACCCTCCACTGAAGATTCAGGTGGATCTCAGGACACAGTCATAGTTATCTAAGCCTTAACAGCCTTTAGAATCCTTTATTTCTATTTGAGGCACAATAATAGTTGTGTTAAAGTTATATTAAAGTGAACAGTTAAAGGGAGGATATTAAGGCAGAAAATGGGAGAATGCCACTGCGTTATTGGACCTTTTTCATAGCGTGGGACATAATTGGTTGTGTTAGGCCTGTACGTTATGAACTTGAATAGTCCCCATCCAGTAACTGTGGATTCTCTGACCGACGTCGGATGTCATGAGCGAAGCGTGCAGCGCTTCTTTCATGACATCCAGTGGAGGTCATCTCGAGTCCACACAATCACGCGCTTCAAATTCAATGATGATAATATTGATATCTAACGTTGGTGACAGAATCCACAGGGGCAACCAGCAGAATAGTTGTCATCATATTCTGGTCGATACGGATCCATTCATAGGCCTACTGACCGGCCGAAAACACTGATTAACCATAATCAGTATTTTCGGTGGACAGTGACCTTGCCGGTCAGTATGAATGGGTATGTATTGACCAGAATATGATGACAACCATTCTGCTGGTTGCCCCTGTGATAGAATCCACACAATCACTGGGTGGGAGCATTAAAGTCAATTCTGTTATGGCTAGACTTAGTTTAACTCTAATAATTACCCCCCCCCCCCCCCCCATGCAGCACCTTTTGCATAGTAGGCCTACTATATTGGTAGGCCTACAAAAAGCTACCAGCGACCTAGCTGATATGGCCAGTTGCGCATTTCTTGCTCAGGTGAGCTGCAATCATGTAGTGATCTCAAGATCGCACAATCAACGCTCAACCCTGGGTTCAGACCGCCAGGAGTTGGGTTTCCGAGGGTCAGATTCAGTACAGATTATGTGATAACGGCTTATGCTTTGTTTAACAATACCTTTCCCATCTTGTACAAGGGCACGGAAGGGTTTCTCAGTACAAATCTCTATTTAGACCAGCATCACACATTTTACTTCTCTCAAATCTCTATTTAGACCAGCATCACACATTTTTCTTCTTGCCACATTCCAAGGGCACAGATACTGTATTACCGGGTCATTGCAAGCCATGGGGAAAACAGTGATTTTTCGGAACTTGACAAAAGAAATTGTATTAGAACATGTGGAAAACAAGAAAGGGATAGTGGAAGTTAAACACAATGATGGCAGAATGATTGTCAAAAAAGAAGAGGCCTGGGATACCATAACAGAAACTTTCAATGCCAGGCATGGTGTACATAAACGCACCAAAGACCAACTAAAAATTGTTGGAGAAATCTGAAACGAAAAGCCAAGAAAAAGGTAGCAGAATTAAGACAGGAGAGAAAGGAAGAAGACAGGGGGAGGTTCCCATAAACCTTCTGAAAATGAACTGTGCAACAAAGTCCTGGCGCGCTATCACCCCACAACAGATTATCAGTCTACCTAACAGCTTTGATGATGATGCAGTAATTCAAGGGGATGCTCTTTGCCATGAAGACTCAAGTACTTCTGGTGTATGTATGAAACGAGGCATCCATCAGTAATAAATGTATTACCTCATCACGATAACATATAGAATATACAAATTTCCATAGCAACACAGTACCCAAGTGGCAGATATCCCCTGAAAAGTGCACACGTGTATATTATCTCTATGTATTATATGGCAAAATTAATTTTGCAAGGCGTAATTTCATATTTCGTCATCTCAGTGGTTGCCTGCTCAACTCACCCCAAGGTAGATACTTCTTTTCGACAGGACTTCAATCTATAACTGAAGGTAAAGGATCCTGTGTCTGTTTAGTGTAAATATACGTACCATATGTTGTTTCATATTTTGTCATCTCAGTGGTTGCCTGCTCAACTCACCCCAAGGTAGATACTTTTTTTTCGACAGGACTTCAATCTATAACTGAATGTAAAGGATCCTGTGTCTGTTTAGTGTAAATATACGTACTATATGTTGTTTGGTACGCCTGCCAAACAAATTTGTTCATTTTGCACTTTCACGTGTAGGTCCATTCAAGTTGCAAAACCTTTTTGCTATCTTTTTGTCTCACTTCTAATCATGAATAATGGGAAATTAAACTTTCAGTTTGCATTGTACATTATGTTTTAAAAATGACATAAATTATTATATGTGTGGGAAAATAAAATGACATCTTCAATTTCAATTAGAGCCAGAAAATATTATGCCAGGAGACTGGTTTGTAGTTACTAACTTTTTTCGTTTGCTATTTTTTTTTTTTTTTTTTTCTTATTTTATTTCTCAGGATGAAAATGTAACACCTAGTGCCACAGTGACATCATATACACAGGCAGGAGAGCAAAAACTCTGTCCTGCCTAAAGATGAGACAATAACAAAAAAAAAGAAAGTAGAAAGGAAAACAAAGGTACCACTGACTACTGCAGACTGGCAGCAAAATAAAGTCAAGTTGGGACGGCAAGACATCGTAAAGTCACGCCTGCTGGAGATAGCCGAGGAACAGCATAAGAAAAGGATGGCCATAGTGGAAATAGAAGATGTTGTTCTATTGAAAAAAAAGAAAGCTTCAGAAGCAGCTTGAGCTATTGGGTGTGGGCGCATGCACATCAGGCAGAAATGCTACTGCCACACCATCTGTTGTCCTGCTTGATGAAGTATCTGCACTTCAGCCCACAATCGAGTCTGATACAAACACGTACCGGTTTACCTACAATGCCAGCATCATATCTGTATTTGCCATACTGTCTTTCCACCACCGCTACTCAGGATGTTGCTTCGAGTCATTCCCCTATTTGGCATCCATTCTAGAAGTATTTTCAAATTATTTGACATGAAAGACCAGTTTAATCGGTCACTTAATTTTCATTTTTAATTTACAATGTGGCCTGTGCAATTAGATGTCCATTTACGCATTGGCAAAATATCATTGACATTATTTTGACATGTGAAGACGTTCATAAATGTCTCTTATTTGCCTTTTCTTAAGCAATATTTTGGTTTGATAATGTGCTAAAGTAAAAAATGACAAACTTGATAGGAAAATAACCATTTATCAAGAATAGACATTCATCAACCAAATGCAAATCTGTGTTGATACTTAATCAACCTCACCGATATCAGTTAGCATCCTATATATGTATTTTGCTGAATATTGTCAGTCACAGATAAATGTGCATACAGTCATTCTTTTATATTATTGCATTTTTTCCCCAACAATATATATATATAATTTATATAGAACAGAAATCTGTTCCTCGGTGAGGAATACTATACTGCCTTAGTTTATTTTAAAGAAAGTACAGATGCCTATAATTGTAAGAGAAAAAATTGTTGCCTTTTTTAGTTTTATATTGGCTTCATAAGTAGTCTGTTTATTAATTTTGTGCACACTAGGCAAAAGGCATCAATAAAAATATATGACACGATTATGACGTTTTGGTACTTTTTTCTATCTAATTCAAACTGTCTGACGAGGAGTGCACGATAAGCTTGTCCACTCTGGTTTGCCCCTTGTAGATTTAAATGCATGTCACCGTGGTCCAGAGCCAGTTCATCCTGCTAAACAGCTGGTATAGGTGCTCTCATCATTCTAGCCATGTTGTGCAATACACTACAAGCGACAATAACTGCCAGTGTTGTCTCCATTTTCAATCGGAGTTCATATTTCAAACAAGGGAAGCGTCTCTTTAGTGTCCCAAACAATTTTTCAATTACCACTCGACTTCTCGACAAAACATAATTATATCGTGTCTCTGCTCTTCTTTGGGGACGTAGAAGTGGTGTCATAAGGTAACGACGCAGGGGATACCCATCATCCCCCACAAGGATGCCATCTATTTCATTGTTTTCGAATCTAGCACATATTTCCGAATTGTCGAAGATGCGTGAATCATGAGTGCTGCCTGGCCACTTGGCGACAGTGAGCATCTCCTATCATTTGAACATTCACAGAAAAGTACCCTTTCCGGTTTCTGAATATTTCAGCATGTTGCCCTCCAGTAGATTGTATGGCAACATGGGTGCAGTCTATAACCTCCACGATCCCCTGTATACCAGCTATAGCATGAAAATCCCTCTATACTTGCCTGGCTTCATCAGCATCCGGAAACTGTACATAGAGTGGACGCAAGGAAGCAATTTCTCTACTTCCTTTTGCCACTATACAGCTCACTGTGGATATATGAATTCCAAATAAATCACCACCGGACCCAGAGGAAGGAATTGGTACCATACAATCTTAAAGCTACCACAAGTTGAAGAGCTGGCAGGTGAACGGTTTCAAATGAAAGTTTGCAATTCTGTCAACAGATGACGCTGCATGTATGCAAAGGAAGCGTTCCGGCCTACCTTGGAAAATATTAATACCCCAAACTGTTTGCTTCAAATTTAAAACATGGAAACACAAAATTATAGTTTTTTTGGATACATAAATGTTATTCACCCACATAAAACAAAACAAAGACTAAAAAAAAAAAAAACAAAAACAAAAAAAAAAAAAAAACAAAAACAAAAAAAAAAAACAAAAAAAAAACAAACAAACAAAAAAAAAAAACAAAAACAAAAACAAACAAACAACAACACCCCCCCCCCAAAGTTGACTATAAATTGCTTGATGAAGCCGTGGTTAGTGTTGATACCAACACCAAAGATTAAAATGCAGCCATCTGATTGGCTGTTGCCCGCTGCCCATGATAAAATATAAGAGAACTATTTATGGAGAGGACATTAAGGGAGAAAATGAGATAGCGCCATTGCGTGTGTAATTACACAATGTATCCCCCCTCACGGACATGTGTGATATTAACAAGGGCTGCTGCCCAGATGCGATTTGGTCTTCGGCCATCTTGTTTACTGTTTGTTCACGTAGCCTGTAAATTGCTGGTCATTAAAATACCTGCAAATTAAACTAGGCTAAGTAAGTCCACTCTTCCTGTATGACACAGGGAAGCTCTTACTGTCCATGTTACACAACAGTGCATGTGACGCTCATGTTTTCGAAACAAACTAATGTTTAGAGCAGCCCTGATTCAACCAATTGGGGTGAGGGGTGGTCAGGAGTATATATCATCATATATATCATTTTTGTTGCATACTACTGTAGACTGGGCTTATTTCTGCTAATAAAAAATCATCGAATTTGAATTTTACAGTGAAAGAGAACAAAGTTATAAATTTAATTTTAAATTGAAAGTCCACGTCCAAACGTTATCATGTCTGTAATGCATATCGTTTTTGATATATATTAAAAATATGAAAGGTTGGGCCTTGTTTTTCCCATGTACTGAGCAACCGTCCAAAACAGTACCCAAATATAGTTCGGATGTTTACTTGCGCAGTATAGATTTTCTGCAAAATAGTTTTATTAGCTTTACTGATCATAAGTCGCAGAGCTTATGCGATCACTCATGTTTGTGCGTTCGCCACGTCGTCTGTCACGTCCTGATTCCGTCCATCCTTCCGTCAACTTATGTGTGTGAACGTGATACAGGTAGCAGTTTACATCTCAGCCATGTAACTTTCAGAATTTATCAAGTGTATGAAAATCTAGGTCGAGTTCGATATTGGTGGTGCCACCTATGGTATTATGTAATATTAAGGTTGAAATAGGAAAATTTTGCTGTATTCCGAAAAGTTTGTACTAAATCATCTCCACCTTGGTGGAAATGTTGATCAGGCAAAAAGAAAGAAAGAAAGAAAAAAAAAAAACAAAAACAAAAAAAACGAGCCGCATTTGGTCGCACCACCTGCAGTATAACGGCAGATATGGGCCAAAAGGTGTTGAAAGCACATTAAATCGTCATGTTGAGAAAGAATAAGGCTCATGATACCAAATGTAGCACAAATGTGTATCATATGTAGAAATTGTATATTGCATGATATGGGGTACCTTAAACTACTTTCTCAAGGTCATGGGGGAATGCACTTCAGGAAATAATGTTTTTAGTATGGTCACTACGTCTGAACTTTTGCAAAAGTATTAATCTACTAGTACAGGAATATTATGCAGACAACAGCCCATGAAGTGTGGAGTCACGGGGGCACCACTGGCGGTATTAAGTGTAATTAACATCCCAGCTATTAAAAGTACATTAAAATCCATTATGGTGGTTAAAATTAAGATGGAACTTGTTAATTTACACCAATATCCATGAGGTCAACGATCAATTTTTTGTTAATTTTTGGGTATACAGTGTATAGAATTTCGATATTGGATAATATGAGTGACCTTGACTTATTTTCTCAAGGTCACAAAGGGAAAGTATGCCAGGAAATTATTTTATTGTTATACCCATGACATAATAAATTACAATGGAACTGCCAAATTTACACCAAATATACATTCAGCAAATGGCCAAAGTTTGTTGTGTGACTTTGACCTGGTTTGTAAGGTCATTCAGCTCTTAAGAAAAGACGCTCAATTCACGATGTTGATAAAGAATAAGGGAAACGATACCAAATGCAACACAAATATGTGTTCATGTGGGAGTTTGATGTTAAATCATATGTATGACCTTGACTAATTTCTCGGGGTCATGCAGGCAGTGCGTTTCAGGTAATGAATTGTTGGTAATGGTCATCATATTATATGTTAACAGAGCATCAGGCCCATGCGTCTCTGGCTCTCTTTTTATGTGGAAAACAAAAGAAATGCTACAAAGTGCCCCCCCCCCCCCCATAATGATTAACCAAGAGTAACAGATAATTTTAATTTAATAATATATGCTGATGACTTAACGTCTGTCATCGCAATCCAAATTTGTCATCAAATATATCTTGCTCAAGACACACCTTTTAATATAAATAAAGAACAGTGTATGATAAGTGAATGTGTGGAACTTAACAAACTCTCTTTAAAAGAAACCGTATTCAAAATCTGACGTAATCCATAAAGAACAATAATGATCCCGGTGACAAAAAGTAACAACACAGGAACAGCCTGCTAACTATAAAAGACTGTTGGCATTTGAAACATAGTTACAGATTATTTACGGCAAAATATTCTTTTTATAGTTAACAATTTGCTCATACTTTCCTTGGTTTGGGGTCATAAAAGTAACGCAGACACCACAAGGGAAATGGGGGTTATCAAATCTTAAAAAAAAAAACCACCCCCCCAAAAAAACAAAAGAAAAAAAAACAAAAGAAAAAAAAACAAAAAAACAAAACCCCCAAAACCCCCAAAACCCCAAAACAAAACAAAAACAAAAACAAAAACACAAAAAAAACAAAAAACAAAAAGACAAAACAAAAACAAAACAAAAACAAAAACAAAAAAAAAAAAAAAAGAAACAAAAACAAAACCAAAAAAAACAAAACCAAAAACAAAAACAAAACCAACCCCCCCAAAAAAACAACAACAAAACAAAAACAAAAAACAACAACAACAAAAAAAAAATAAATAAATAAAAAAAAAAATAAATAAATAAAATAAAAAAAAAAAAATAGAAAAAAAAACCCTGGCATTTGGAATTGTATTTGCTATAGGACAGCTGGCACCTTGAGTAACACTCAGTATTCTGTCATTGGCAAAGCATTCATAATCGATACATATCGAGATATGCTTTCTATTTATGGCATAAGTTCTTCACAAATTAATATAATTTTACTTCTAGTGTGATTATGTGCTTTGCGTGTTGTGCTCAATAAAATATTTACCCTGTTTCAATAATTTGAGTGGCAATTATTTAACTGGGTTTACTTCCAATCCCAATTCAGTTATATCAATCATGTGAAGTTGTTTAGTTAGTTATGTCCTGATGAAGCCATATCTTGTGTTAAATTGGTTACACAGAAGAGCTCACATGTCTGCAGTGAATTACTGTGTTTTCATGTCACAAGAGGGCGCATTTGTCGATACCAGTCACGAATTACCATAAGTCACAAGCGCGATCATTTTGTAATATATGTTGTAGCATGAGTCCGAGGCTGATTCAGTGCAATTAAGTTATCAATCAATTGACTATTACCTATAAATGAACTTTCGACTGACGGGAGACACCGTATTGCGAGATATACTCTTGCGAGATTCTATGTCTGCCATGTTTGCGAACATTTATTCAAAAATTACTGCACATTTCATAGAGGCAACCCGCTTGACGCCATTTAAATCGACTGCATCATAAAATTTACCTCATTCCATACCAGTCCCTGATTTTTCCGTATATTTACCTAGATTTAAGACGACCATTGCACATTTAAATTTTGCATGAAAAGAGCTTTCGTTGGTTCTGGCACTGCCTGGCAAGTCACCATAGTATGGAACGAGTTAATAAGCGTGGATATCATCCGCTTCCATTTTGCCAATCCTGTAAACATTGTTTCTCATTTTGAGCAACTGAACAATGTACATGTAAGAGAGTGCCACACGAAAATTAGTAAATTTTCATAAGTTATAACTTTTCAATGTGTTTTAAGTCACACGCTGCTTAAAAAGAAAGTAATATTATATTTTGTTACCTCAGTTGCGCACACCATCCAGAATGTGGCAGTCTCTTTTTGTGCATCGCATGGCCCCTATGGCAACATCGAAAAGGTAGTGCACGGCAGAAAAGACAGAGCTCGGTTTAAACGTATCTTATTATGACTGACAACAATTTCGTACACATAATACTATGCAGCTTTTGGGAAAAGGGCAGAGGCAGAAATCAATCCCTCTTGGCATGTATTACTATTAGAATGAATGTGGTAGGTACTTCACGCAGCATTGATCCAAACAATCTGATTGGATAAATACATTTCTTTTGTCCTCAATTCTGATAGCTATATACTTCAACAAACACCAGTATAAATGCAATGATCATTCAGCTCTTTTTTTTTTTTTTATCTACAAATGTGCATTCACTATCAGTGCATTCACTATCAGCTTTTCCCCTTCTTCTTGGTACTGTGTTTTCTTATTTGTATTTTATGTTCCGAACGAGCGGGACTCGAATCTGCAACCTTTGGCACCAGTCGCCCAGCTGAAATGCGAAACTTACAACTCACTCCACAGTGTCCTTGACAACACTTTTTTTCAATTTCCATATTGTGGCTTCATTGGGAGTGTCAGTCTTTGCTACATACATAACTTTGAACGTTACATGGGACACTTTGTCCAGAACAACAGCATGTGTAGATCTAATTTATCATATCCTGAAGCCTAGAGTGTCCTTGTTTGAAAATTTGGCTGCCTGTTCTGTAGTTCTAACGGGTATATATATATATATATATATATATATATATATATATATGTACACACACACACACACACACACACATATATATATATATATATATATATATATATATATATATATATATATATATATATATATATATATATATATATATATATATATAGCGGGAGAGTCAAGACTTAGCACAATGTCTTCAGTTCCGTACAGAACTTTTATTTCTAACAATAGTTGATCAAGCCGGCCTACGTTTTTCACCCTATGACGGTGTTGTGGGTTTCTTTGCTTATTACAGTTGCTTCAGTATGCCACCATAAATGAATTGGAATTGGAAATGGCTACTTTCTTTCACTTCTATGTACATCACATAGTTCACTATTTAAGGCTAAATAATACTTTAGAATGTTCAAAAAGTACTTCTTGAACATAAATCAAGTAGCAGTGTAACAATGTGCTTCTTCCGCACCCATTTTCCTGTAAATAGTATAAAATCTTTGGAGTGGCCAATCCCTGTCCAGAGATCTTTGCTCATGTAAATTGTGAGATTAAACAAGAAGAGGCATCCATTTTACACTCACAGTCAGAAACAGGGGAAAAGTAGTTAATATATGATACATGCCATGTGTTACACCGTGCTATCAATGAGTCTACATCCTTGCAAAAATGTATATAATGACATACAATTAAAAGCACAAATAGAACTTGCTAAATATATCACGAAAAGGCATCAAGAATGAGTCAGTCTCATTTACTGCCAGCCACTTTAGATAACAGTAAATATTGGAAAACAAAAACAAAGTTCACAATTATCTTAGACACCTGTTACACTGATGGGAGGTTGCTACAATTTGTGTCTGCTGATCCTGCCTGAAGTGTGATCCAAAAGCGTCTGTTGCCAAAAGGAAGTGCAGAACAAAACTTATCTTTGCAGTATCAGAAAAAGTTGCTATCAGCTCAAAATATCACATACATAAAGAATGTGTTAATAATTTTACAAAATTCGGGGCCGAAATTGGGTGTTTTTAGACATCCTGGGACAATTGCTTTGTGTAAGTTTGAGAGGATCCACATTTGGACATAATGACCAAATTACACCAGAACAGAGATAAAATAGTGCCTAAAAAGTACAGCTCTGTGATACTCCAAAATGTGAGTACCCATCTCTTAGTTGATGTAGGAGGAAAATCTGTAAGCAAATTTGGAAAATTGAAAGCTAAAACTGTCTTTTTGAGATTTGTTAGGACTATTTATCTGCAAATTGTAGGATTGCTGCATCTGGCCCGTGTGCAGAAATACAGCAGTGTCTAATTAGCCTGGTACATTGGTCTTCAGATTTTTTCATGGCAGGTTGCTATCAACCCAAAACGAAAGAGTGGTATCAATTAATTAATTATCTCCTCGCGTCAGGTCCATCAGCAGTGATATGCTACCGAAATCAAGTAAGGGTCATGGTTCAAACGGGGAAAAGTGTTGCTTCAACCTGTCCTTGTGGACACCTCCGTAATCTGGACACATCACTAATGAGGATAGCTGCCTTATGTGTATTAAGAACACTGATCATAGTTCCAAATGCAAAAAATAACGTGCTTAATGTGGACAATATAACAAAAATGCCAGTCACCACAAGTTTCCTTGTTCTTAACTTTCAATAGCCAGTTGGACAGGTGTATACGATGATAATGCCTGAACAAACCCAGGCAGCTGAAATCTCAGTCGCAGGCCACTGGCCTTACCATGCTTTAACTTGACTGAAGTTGTCCATAGTCCCTGAACCAAGCAGGCTGTGGATAATGTGTTCACAATCAAACACTTGGGTCTGAATCCACGATAAAAAGGGATTTATTCTTCAGTTGAGTAGGGTTATCACAGTTACTCGGTCACTCAAAGAAAACAAATGTTTGTACAACATGTACTGGACAAGATTTGAAAAGCATAATAGTCATGCACACGTACATTTATGAACTTCTGTTCATTATTATTATTATTATTATTATTATTATTATTATTATTATTATTATTATTATTATTATTATTATTATTATTATTATTATTTCTAGTAAAAATTGTATGTTATTACCTGGTGTCAGTTTTTATTACGATTAATTGAAGGGTTCTTTATGCACATGTATATATTCATCTTACCTGGAGGTCGCACAAGTTTAGCGTCTGCCTAATGTGGACACCTGTCAAATTTGACATTTTTGCTCAGAGCCATTGGTGTCCGCAGCTCTCTCTCTCTCTCTCTCTCTCTCTCTCTCTCTCTCTCTCTCTCTCTCTCTCTCTCTCTCTCTCTCTCTCTCTCTCTCTCTCTCTCTCTCTCTCTATATATATATATATATACACGTTCCGTTTTCCATTTTCGGCTGGTGATGGTTGCTGAAGGTTGCTAGCTCGAGAACCGGTCGTTCCATGGTCACAAAACATATATACTTTCTGCGCTCATTTGATGCTGTTGGACTTGCATATATATAGTCCCCGATCTGGGACAACTCCGAACACAGTACTTCATTTGTACTGGAATAAATACAACTAGGAAAGATGATTTGCTGCATAGCAAATCAGTGTGTGTGTCTTCAAAGCATATTGGTATGGCAATGTACAACTATTCCATAACACAGCAGTAGAAGTTGGAATGGCATCTCTATCTATTATAGCTTTGAAGTTATTCAAGATTTAGAATTTCTAATGCTGCTATTTAGCATAATTTAAATTGCTACAACTTTTATTTTTAATTCATTAGGTGCGCAGTGGTCAACAACCCCTAGTAGAAGTTGGAATGACATCTTTATCTATTATAGTTTTGAAGATATTCAAGATTGAAAATTTCGAATACTGCTAAATAGCATAATTTAAATTTCTACAACTTTTGTTTTAGATTCATTACATGCGCAGTGGTCAACAACCCCTCAGTAGAAGTTGAAATGACGTCTCGATCTATAATAGTTTTGAAGATATTCAAGTTTTAAAATTTCAAATGCCCCTAATTTGCATAATTTTAAACATCTTCATTCGTCCGTACAAAATGGTCAAACTTCTTGTATGGAGGTACAATCATGCCAAGTTTGGAGTTTCTATGTATAATAGTGTCTGAGAAAAGTGTCGGACAAATTTGCTGGTAAAGAAGAAAGAAAGAAAGAAATACAGAACTCGTGGAAAAACAGAAAAGCGTGTGTTGATCTGTGTTCACACACACACTTTAATGAACTGGGCCGTGTTGATTGTGGCATTCAGTATACCTGCCTCCATTGAGCCATTCTTTTTAGGAATGTGGATTTGGTACAGTTCGCACGGGCGTTTTCCAATTTCGGCTAGGTGATTGGTGCTAAAGGTTGCTGGTTCGAGATCCGGCTGTTCCGTGGTCACACACACACACACACACACACACACACACACACACACACACACACACACACACACACACACACACACACAGACAGAGCAGTTGTAGGAAAAGTGTAGTCATGCAAAAAGGTCATTGCTTACCACGCCAGCTAACGGTAAAAAGGAATCTCTAGCATGTGTTATTGACCATGAACACCATGTGGTATTGATCTTCAACACATGGCCTGCTAAGCATATTTTATAATATATTGTATCATATCATACAAACACCATAACACATGTGCAGATCATGCAGATATCTTTAAATACTATTAGCATACCGTACGGGAATGAACACATGAGCTACAAACAAGAGACAGCGTCAGAGGGGAAATTTGTAAACTAAAAGGGACTTGCCTACTAGGCCAGGTTTGATTTTGGGGAGGGGGGGGGGGGTACTTCCTATATACTGCTATAGAAGAAGGTGCCGCCCAAAAGTCCCTGTATTTTCACCACCACATTAAGGCTCCAGTGTCTTAAAGCAATTGTCTAAGATCCCCCTATTTTATTCTAAACCACTCAGCTGCGCAAGTTCCTACTATTTCAGTCACCACCCAGGGCATAATGACTCACAAAAAGCTTACCGTACTCTCTCTCTCTCTCTCTCTCTCTCTCTCTCTCTCTCTCTCTCTCTCTCTCTCTCTCTCTCTCTCTCTCTCTCTCTCTCTCTCTCTCTCTCTCTCTCTCTCAGAACAGCGTTAGCTGACAAAGACCCCCATCTCTTAGTCTGAGTAATTCAGCTCTTGTTCAGGCTGTATTCCATGTTCTCGCTGGAGCCTACCTACGCTAATATCTAGGTACTGCCCTTGCTCCACAGTCGAAATAGAACCCAGGGTTGAAGACGATGCTGTGCACCATGTAAAATAATCATTCTCAGTCAGTTATAAATGTAACTACGCCACTTTGATGTTGCCTAATTGTCAAAATTTGCACCCCCAGCACATGTAACAGGATCAGGAGAAATTAGGCCCACTGGTACTCACTAAAATAACAGTTGTGTTGAAAGAAAACAAGTTCAAACAATTTGCAAAAGGTGGACCACCCGCCTCTATTGAAAAAAAAATAAGCAGGATAGATATAACTTTTAAGTACCCTAAGCAAACAAGCTGTCATAAACTGTGACCAGGTTTTAAAGATTGAATACACGGAAATGGAACGATGAGGTGCAAAGTAATTAAAAACAGTTGCTATCCTGAAAAAAGTGTGTCACATCCCTTCATGAAATATGGAATAAAGGCCTATTTTACAATGGAATTCTGAATAAGGTGTATATATTTCAATGCATATTGAACTAAAGAAAAGTTATTCAATATCAAGTTCAACTTTTTTTGCAAATTTATATATGTGTCGAATAAAACAAGTTTTACCAACAATATATCGAATAGGCAAAGTTCAAAAATGCAATTAAATCACATTGATGCTAAAATACAAGAAGTTTCAGGTGACAGTAAAACAGTTCATTTTTTGCAACAGAGCGGGAACTGTCCGAAACAGCAGGTAAATGCAATTAAAAACCACATTCATGAAGTTTCAGGTGACTGTAAAACAATGCAATTTTTTTTTCAATAGAGCTGGAACTGTCCGAAATACAAGAACATACACAGGGCTTAATACGTATGAGATAACATAATTACTGAAATAACAGAAGTGTAAGTTGAAATCAAGAACAGAAGTTCAGAGAGTGAAGAACGCAGCGATGATTGAGTGATTGCAAAATCTCGTAAGACAAAGTTGAATGCACATTCAGGGCATCAACACCTATGAGAAAATCCAGATCTCTACCACATAAGTATGCTAGAAATAAACACCTGAAATACACGAGCCTGGACCTAAATTACCTGTACTTTTCCAGTAATCAAGGTCAAACTCTACTGCATTCTCATGAAGCTCTGTTGGAAGATAACAAAACATACATAGAAAGATACTGAGAAGCAAAGGGGTGAAATACTCGTGTCCGAATCTTGGTGTAGCTAAACAGTAACTGCCAAATTTGTACCAGCTGTAGGGTACACATTTGTACCCGATTCAAACAAACAAACAAACAGTTTTGCCAAATAGCAATCAACCAGAAGAATCTGCCATGTGATCAAGAACATCGAGCATTTCAAGGGGCAAAAAGGATGGTTCAGAAATACAATCCATCAAAATGGTACAGAGACTGCAGAGATTGTGAAATTCCTAAGAGCTAGCCTTGGCGTCAAAAAAGCAAAGCTACCCCGTTTCTCTAAATATGCAAAAGACTGGCTTGAAAGTACAACTCATGAACACAAAAAACACACATATACAACGATGCTGCCAGCTGCTGGTCACCTGAAACAATGTCAGATTACAATTCACACCACACATGTACAATGCCGCTTCTAATTAAAATACTTGTAACAACTGGTCATGCAAAATGCTGCTGTTTCACATCATGGTTCCCATATTTACAGTGATGCTGCCAGAAATAATAGCAACCAATTAGTCGGATACGATTATGCTGTTACACAAAAAGAAAGTGCGATAGGTTAGAGCAAGGGGCAGGACAAAAGTACCAGTGCCACCAAAGAAAAAAAAATAGTCAACCAGGTATGCACTAAAACTTTCACATGCCACTTCGCCCTGCTATTGCTCATGCTGCCTAACCCTGACCTTCATGTGCATCATCTGTCGCGTTGTATTCTCTTTACTCAGGGTACTTATGGAAGTACAGTCTGTTTGGTATGTGAAACTAAGGAGAGAATTAAGGCGCTTGGAATGTAAATGAATTGCAGAACAAACTGAACGATTTAATTTTGTAGATGGGCTAAACGTCTATGATATGTTTTTGTTTTTTTGTAGGACGTGGATGGCAGAAGATATTCACATTTAAAATTGATGTTCTGTCTGTTTATATGTCACTAAAATGCACAATATTAGGAACGAAGTTACTCTGGTGTTACAGTCAAAGTGGTACTTGTAAAACAGAAGATCGGGGCACATTAAATAATTTTTAAAAAGTAGTTTTAAAAACCCTAGATAATTCAGCAAAGTAGACGTTTCCATTCTATCTCTGCTTCATTGGTTTGAAATCTCAATTTAATTCAGCATGGAGAGAAGGATTGTTCTATAAGGCTATTTTATATAAACACTAGTTTATGTTTTATAAATTATCTACCTGCATGGTCGTATTCGTTACAGTGTGACCGTAGCGAATGATAAGGTAACCCGTCTTCCATATGATGACGATAGTGCTGCTCAGCAGGACTGCACGTGATTAACAGAAGTTAAATTCTGGAACTTAATGTCTTGCAACAACTTGCAACTCACTATAAACACAACAAAAACAAAAATTGTGGTGCTTCACCCAAGTAGAAGAAGAGCTATTTCTTGGACAGTTTTCAACCAAGAGAGGTTGTCTGTTGATTTTATTCCTTGGGTATGGAAATCAACAAAAGAGGATCTTTCAGGAATTCTGTCACCAGATTATATAAGAAATTCCTTTGAACCTTTCTCTCGATTACAGATTGAACACTTTAAATCCATCATACAGCCTATTTTGACATATTGACATGAAACATGGGAGCTTTTGTTTTGAGAAAATGAAGATAATCGTCAATTGGAATTACATCATATCTGGATAGCATAGAATGAAAATCACACATGTACAAATACATGCAAAAACACAGCTTGCCCCGTATCCCCATCATTAAAGTAATTATTAAAAATATAGTTTTTGGCAACATGTATTAGCCTCTGATTTATTTTACTTGTTTATAAGGCCTAGCAGCATAATATAGAAATGGACAGAAAGGATCACCAGTCATATTTTACAAAGATAAAAGGTTCATTGGGAAAATTACAATTTAAGTATCAATTATATTATCAGCAGAAAAGTGCCGTACCTAATGTAGCATCATCATCTGTGACAAGTGTTGAGGATGTATGATCAAACAGATTTTTGGAAAATACAAAAATAAGGGGTCAATCTCTTGGTTCAATTGAAACATATTTCGAAGTAAAAAATATTATCACCTCAAAATGTACTTAACGATGATTAAGAATAATATTCTATATTGAAATATCACTGGAATACAATATTTTTCAACCATGCTAACTGTGAATTAGCGCTGATTTTACGGAATGGGAAAGTAGAATTTTGCCAAGTGAATAAAAGAGAATCATAAAAACACATTATTATGTTTTGTGTCAATTTAATATTATCAGAATACAGACAACGCTTCTTCGACTTAATTTACTAAAGTAACACTCTTTTAGAAGTTTGGCATGGATCAAGATTCATATTTTGAAGTATACAGATGACAAGTTTGTCCAACAATGAAAGTGATGTATGGGTGTAGTCATTTTACGATATTTTATTTTGATTCTTAATTGATCAGATGATAGATGAAGGTTTAGAGTGGCTTCTGGATGCTCTTAGTACATGTTTTGTGTAATACAACAGAGGTAACTAAAACGTAATGCTCAACTGAGGGACGACACTGTACCACACACTAAATAAATGTTCAGAATGACTTACAGGTTCTTGTCATGTTCGACTGTAATTTTACCGAACTAAAGAAAACATAGGCTGTACATGTACATGGGACTTGAAGCTGTACAACATGCTAAACTTGTGATGTCTTGCTGATACGCAAATGCCAAGTGTGATTAAAATATAAGTGAACCAAACAGAACGTGGGGTTGAAGATAGAGATTTCTTTGTTACAATACGTTAAGTCATGATTTAGTGTGACTTACAAGAGAGCGTGGGGTTGAAGATAGAGATTTCTTTGTTATAATACGTTAAGTCATCATTTACTGTGACATATTGATGCACTTATCTCCAGTTTTATTGTAATATTAGCGAAGTAGATATACTTCAATTAGGAAAAAGATACCAACCCAAATTGTTTAACATTGGCTGCCCTAAATATGTTAATTTGTATAGACGATGTGGGTGTCACATGGAATGTTATGTTACATGGCCAGGGTAGCTAAGGGTACGCCTGAGCAGTCACAAAAAGGAAATGTCCTGGAAACGAGATAACAGCCAGAAAGATGAACAAGTGCGTCCAGTATTAGGGTGCTTATGGGCTTATAAGGAGTCATTGGCAATAAAGGCATGAACGTGAATCCACAATGCCATGGCATATGGGTTACTCACCGCTTTCTAAACTTGGCAGAGGCAGACTCATTTGCATATTGGAGACTGGTCTTTCCTGCTGTGAGGTTGTCAGGAGACTGGGGTACTCCAGGCCAGTGGTGTAGAGGTGGTGGAACCATTTTCAAGAAAACAGAGGCTGCAGCAGAGATAGATCTGGAAGACAAATACTGTCAGATGGGAAGGATGACCATTACCTGGTGAAGTATGTAAAGAGGCACATGTTTCTTTTCACAGAGAGGTATCATCAGCACTGACGCCTGGTCCACAACTTTGCAGTATCACTGTCTGCCAAGGTACTAGTGTCAACCAAACTGAGGTCATACCACCCTGCCGTTTGTGCCCCTTTTGGAAACAATGGTATCGACACATAAGCGTCTCTCAGTACAGTTAGGTACTGCAGACAAGGCTGCATGGGTACAGTGGTGTCGGGAGCAGAGATCAGTTGAGGAGTATGATGTGGTTGGGTCTTGATTGTGCATAGGTCTCCACGATGGAAGGATAAGGATTCAACAGATGCCCTCTGAGAGGTTCATACATAAACATATACATGTATATATATATATTTATATATATATATCTCGGTTTATTTTAGAATTTAAGAGATGATGCAGTGCCATATGTTAAACAAGGGTTTCGAGCGATGTCTGGATACCCTTACCGCACGCTTAATTGTTATTATACTAAGGTCAACAGAGTTACAGATTAATATGAAAGATGAAGCTGTACACGATTTTATATCAGGGTTTAGAGTTACTAACATATGTAATACTCCCAACTTTGATCACAAGAGCAGTCACCGAGCTAGCCAGAGGTTTGGGTCTTTGTGAGGGATTTTAATTGTCAACATATTAAGTTAGGATTAAGAGTGACTTACGGATTTATTTATGAGAAGATTAATTGAATATTTCCAAGGTAATAAATTTTAATAATATGAGACCATTACACGTCAATATCACAGTCGAAAATCAGTCCAAGTTGAAATCCACCCAAATCTTGACACGTCCAGCCACATCAACATCACCAAATAAAAGGGCAAGACTTAAATATCCAGCAAGCTATACATATTCATTGAATGTCCAAAGAGGATAAGACGCCATATTGATAACATAAAAATAATGACTGTCATGAAAAGTAGAAGGGACAACAGTTTCCAACAATGATCGAGAAAAGTCCGTGCAAACAGTAACCCTCCATGATCAAAACCCTTTAGTCATATATATATATATATATATATATATATATATATATATATATATATATATATATATATATGCATAATATATATTATATATATGTGTACATATATACATATATACATATATATATACATATATATACATACATATATATATATATATACATATATATATACATATATCAGTGTGTGGGCATGTGAGAACCTTGGCTATGTATATCCATTCCTTGATTTGTCTGTTTTTTGACAGTTAACGATGACCCAAAAATACACCCTTGTACGTCAGGATGGTACGCAAAATACACATAAATATATAGATATACCTATATTTACTGCATGTGTTAGTCCATGAAATGCTTCATTGACACACTGAGTGCATATTCCATTACAGAGGCTTTCTCTGACGCACATTCCTATGTGTCAGTGCACTGAATGGCAACGTCTTTCTTTGGAAGCTATAGTCGATGAGCGGGGGCTCTTATTGATCCTTTGCTGGCATGAATGCAGACATTACACCATATGGAATACATGTTATATGGGGAAGCTTGTGGCAGCAAGTTCAATGAACGTCTTTCGAAATTAGGCACCATGGATTTGGTGCAAAGGGTTAGTCGGTAAGCATCAACTCTTATAAATTTACACAATGTTTATCAAAGTAACACTGTATTTATGATGAAGATGTAATGCAAGATCGACAGAAGTGGTTAGTCTGCCTAATACCTGCATTATGTTCGATGCCATTTAGAGAATAGCATTCCATGAATTTATTTGCAGGTTCACAAAGACACATAATATAATTGTAAATCCAGAGTAATTAATGTGCATGGCTTCGCGTCACGGCAATCTCTATTGTATAGGACAATTGAATTTTCTGACAGGACAAGTAAATATGATTTTTAACCCAAACAGATTTGCTTGGTTTGCCAACATAGCTGTCAAAGCTGCTTTTCTCAACTATTACATACAGTATAGGGTTTTGGTGTATTTTTACAAGGTCTCAATGTTGTATGATTTTTCAGAGGGTTTACTCCTTGCAGTCAAACTTCAGGTCATGTTGTAAGTCTTTGACCTCCACACACTACGTAAGATGGTGCATTGCCTCTCCAGGTCAGCCACATTGGTTGCTTGGAAATGCTGGTCGAAACGTTCCGTATATTTGTGCCAATCCATCACCAGTGCAGTGTATTGCTTTACAAAGTAATACCTTATTGTGAACCTGGAGAAAATGAAATACATATGGCGTCATAGGTTCTTAAGTCTGCACAACCAATGCACCTGAGGTCTCAAGAGCTGCACAGATTACAAAAGTCATCCAGATGTGTTCGAATATCAAAGAAACACAGTATGAAGCGTCATATGATACACTTCTTGTGAGCGTTTATCAAAGAGAAAATATGCATACAATGGACTTACAGGAGAGCGTTTGATCAACCAAGTATATGGTTTCTATATACCCTGTAAAGTGTCATAAAAGTCCTGTCAGTCTCTTACTGGCTTCACTGTTGTAAATGGACCCAGAAATCTGACTTAGCCTGAAAGCAAAATGTATGACTCTATGAACAGCTTTATTAAAACCCAGCATTCAAAATGTTCTGCCCTGGTCAAGTCATCAACAGCCTTTCGCACTGGCAAGTTGAAATTACGCATGAATACTTATTATTTCTTCTTCAAAATTGCTTCCACTTTTTGTCTGTTTTGCGTAGCGTACTTGTTATCTGGCTGCTTTGCTGGTTTGGGTTCTGCCTTGGTGCCATTAATATGAAACCAATATGTGAATCCCTGCACAAAACAAGCCTAATCTGTGCCCACCCCCACACTTCTTCTTCCCACAACTGTGGGTTCAGCCTATGTAATGGCTTCATTTGGGGGTTGAAGCCCGTTGTGAGGATACTGCATGTGTGCTCTTACTTGCATTGCCTTATCTTTCATGCTGACATGATTAATGCACATTTCTCTGCCATTTTTTAATTTCTTGTTTTGACCCTTGGACCTCAACTGAGTGTTATTTCTCATCTTGGCTATAAAGAACCTCTTTATTCCTATTACATGTCCATATACCACAATTGTCATGATTATGGTCATCATCATCATCATCATCATCATCATCATCATCATCATCATCATCATCAAGTTGTCCCGCGGCTATCAAGAACATCATTATTCCCATTAGCTTTTACTCTGACTATTCAGCAAATTCATTTTCTAATCAACCCTCGTCCACTCGGCCATCAGGTCTATCATTATTTTCATAAGGGTTTCCCTAAGCCAACAAAACCTTTATCATTTTTGCCGTTAGGTTTCCCATGCCATGAAGGCCACCGTCATTTTTGCTATTGGGTCCCCCTGCCGCCACCACCAAAACCATTATCATTATTCTCACAAGGTGTTCCCCCTAGCCATCTAGGTCATCATCATCCCCATTAGGTCATCAATAGATGTTCCCCGACAATCAAAAACATCATTATTCCCATAAGCTTTCCTCTCTGCCATCATGAACTTTCCTCCAATTTGGTTTCCTACTGGCCATCATGAATGTCCTGGACATGTTGCTCTGCTTTGTACCCCCCAAAAGGCAATCATATGTATGCTTACATGTAATGATAGGCCATGTCATACAAAACTTTTACAATTGGACATTCATCCGTGAACTAAATACTTGTACTGTGAATTCCAGATACCTGTGTACGTTACTCTCACCCATCATATTACGCATTAGGCAGCTATTGGCTGCCGCCTGCTGGGCCAAAGTTATAAATTCCATCCTTTTCTGTCATTTGCCTTGTGTTTTAGTACACAGCTGCATCCACATATGATCCTTCTTCGGAAACTATGTGACATTATCCCATAAAATCTGCAATATCAAGGAGATTAACCTCTTACATGTGGGGTTGGGCAGAGGCATATTGTATTTGATAGCATTATTGGTATTGTGTAGGAAAGAAGAATTAGGCCTACCTCTTCTGGCATGTGAATGGATTTTGCTATCACAGTTTTGTCACCATAGTGAATAGCATTTTTGTAGTGTCACTACGTCTTCGGGTGGAGGGCATTTTTGATGCAGAACTGTCTTAAACAAAGGGATTCTGGCACAGGTATGCTAAATTTAGCCCCGGCCCCCACCCTGCCTAGTTGATCAACTTTATGTTGCATCAGTCTTGCCATTATATTCCATTGTATTCTACATTGGTCAAAGTATACGAGATTGGTTGGTACAGCATCTATTTCACCTCAACACAGAATAGCTGGAGCTTACATAAAGTTTTATCATGGCTATGCTGTGAGCAGGACAATTTTGTCTTATTGTTAAAACAGGCTGCACAATATCCTGTTGAAGACAAATGATTTTCTATTTGTGGAGGCATAACCACTGTGCCCATACATAACTTGTCATTTTTGAAAATGTCTCAGCCAAAGCTGAGTCTTGTGAAAGCGTTCCTTAGGTATCTTATGCCATGAAAGGAAGGTGTGGTCCAAGTCCAATATCATTGTTGGCACTGCACCAGTTAATACTGCAAATGTTATGGCACTATATTTCATGACAATGTAGATCTATATATAATTTAGCAAATTTTAAGAAAGAGTTTATTTTCAAAATGCATACACATCTGAATTACAACGTTTTGGAAAAGAGACAACTGGAAATGATTTGACTTTCTATGTCTATAGGATAAAGGTGATATGCCTGGGAACTATATCATAGAAGGGAAAATCATACATACACATGCACCAGATACACTCAGACACATTTCATTTTTTGTGGGGAAAATCCTTCTCTGCTTACATGATTTAATTATCATCACATATGTGGCGAAACAGCTTAAAGATATACATGCATATATATATATATATATATATATATATATATATATATATATATATATATATATATATATATATATATATATATATATATATATATATATATATATATATATATGATCTAAATGTCAGACAAAGTCGAAAATTCACACTGCGCAGAAAGAGTCCTGTCCAGAGCAGTGCCTTTTCTCATCCCTGTTGGAATTCTCTTGATTAGTATTTTCACATGCAATACTTGTGCCACACGGGCAAAAACTGTGCCAAGCAAGGGCATAAAGGCATGCATATTTCACTGTCAGGTATGAATCTCTCTATCAGACTTCTATCAGAGGTCAAATCATCAACATGCCAAGGCTATCGAAGATGGGCAGGGCTGTAGACTGCACTGAAGCAGGATAAATTGGCAATCTATGGCACAGAGAATGAACCAGAGAACAATATAGGATTTGGTGCAAATGTTTTGGTAAAAATTGTTGATTAACCTTGCCCGGAAAATCATAGGTGGACCAACAGGCAACCAGACTGCTTTATTTTTAATGAGACATTGAACTTTGGCATGTGTATAGGTGCAGACATCTAAAATATCAGGTGCAGAGAGCCCCTCTTTATCAGAGACACATGTCCAGCCGGACTGCGCTCAAGAGACTCCATGCTGCTGGATTAAAAGTCCAGATGCATGATGAGGAAGCAGCTTGATTGCTCCTCATCACAAGGTGACCAGGTAACAGTGGGCAAACGAACACATTAATACCTCTCATGCAACATTGGGCAACATTTTTGTCACTGATGAGTGTTACTTTTTTCCCCATAGGTTTGATGATGAGCGACTTCACGCATATAAAGGGTGAGGGGAAAAACATTCTACTGACTGGGCTATGTTCAACCTACAATTCTATACTAATGGGAAAGTATCATGGTCTGGATAGGCAACGCTACTTATGGAACAGCAAACCTTATTTTCACTCAATGAACAATGACTGCCAGGGTGCTACATCACATGAGTCCTGTAGCCCTTTTGGGTTTACATGTCACAAGTACGTTGTATGTTTACCTGGCCAGTTAAGGTGGCAGAAACAAAGATAGGCACTTAGAGAAGTGCGGTTTTCAACCCGCTCTCCTGTTTTGCTTCTTATTTTTAGACCCATAAAACTATATATATATTCTTGTTGCTTAGGATCTCTAGACTATACATACACAAAGAAAATTTTTTAAAGTCATTTTGGGGGCGAAAAACAGACATTTTACAAAAGGGTCCGATTTGGATATATTTCTCGGGATTCTCGAAAAATATAGTACTAAAAAACTCAAACATTTGCAAAATGAAACTTCGTAGGCATGCCGAGGACTGGTTCCTTGCGTTTTTAAAATATGTTTTTAGGCAGTTTTATGCCCCATCATAATTAATATTCAATTATAATCTATCTATTGCATTTATGGAAAAAGTGAAGGAACCGAACCTGGACATGACTACGAACCCTAAGGTATGAGAGTGCTGGAATGGTCGGTTTGCTCACCCAACATTAACTACATTGAGCATCTGTAACAATATGGGCACTTGGAGATGGGTTCTGACTTCATGCATCTACGGTATTAACTTCTGGAAGAGTGAAACAGTACATTTCAGACATCTGTGAGAAAACTAATCTTTAACATGAGAAAGTGCTGCCAAGTACGTATCAACAAGCATGATGGTTTTAGGTGTCATAGTTACTTGACATTTACTTGGATGTTTTGTGAAACAGTACTATGAACTGTGACGACAAGATAACCATTATTTCCTACCTATGTCTCTGAAAATGAGGCCATTTTTAAGTGCGTCTGTGATAACATCTGGTGAGTCACTGAGTTCATGATAATTGTTCTATTGGGAGTCTTGTAACTATGCTTTCTTATTAACACTTTACAATGTAATACAATTTCGTTTTATCTAATCAAAATAAAAGAACAATGATTGCTGACAAAACACCTATCTGAATTTTATCCGTAGAGTGTGTTTTCAGTGAAGTGTTATGTATTTTGCTTAATTTAGTTTCTCAATATAAAATACATTACAATTTCCCCAGTAAATTGCAACAGACCTGTTTGGGTTTTAAGTGGTTAGGCCGATATTTAGGAAAAAAACTAAAGTCTGTAGTTAAGGAAAGAATATTTCAAAGGTTGAGAGGGCCGCTTTAAAATTACCACTTGCCTTTCATGGGTGACGGCCTGTCTCAGGTCAGGAGTTAAATTTGTTTGAAAATTGTGCACAGTATGAATCGTTTCCTGATCATATGTAATGGGATATGCAAAAGAATTAAACAAACAGTATCCTGGGCATTGATTTTTAATTCCTTCCTCTCCTACCATACCTGCCTATACATACTGTTATTCATCCTTTAACTACTACTACTACTACTACTACTTCTACTACTACTACTACTACTACTACTACTACTACTACTACTACTACTACTACTACTACTACTACTACTACTACAATTAGTCATCATCGTGACAATCATTATCATCATTTAAACTTCATAAGGATGTTTCTAAACATATTAATATCATGCACTGATAGTACTGCACGTATCAAACGTCTTGTAAAAGAATCTGCTACTAGAAAGTGTGGTCCTTATTTAAAAAGTAGGGGGTTCAAATGCATTCACTGTGGGACCTTTTAAATGTTTGAAGTTGTGATCTTAACATGATAAATAATATCATGTCCACAGTTTTAGTACACCCCAAGTTCATAGAGTCACGTAAATTACATCAATATTAATGAACAGTTATAATTTTGAACTTTGCACAATCAACGACATACGTCAAGTGAATCTGTGTTCCCCCCCCGGGGGGGGGGGGGGGAGAAGATAAGCTCAGCTAGTGCTGATCTCGCCACTTTTATTATATTTTGTGCATGTACAAAGGGTGTCAAAATAAATGCAATGTTTCACTTTCAACATATATTATGTCCATATTTTGGTGAACCATACAGATACAGTGTACAGAGACAGGTGTAGCACAAAAGTACCGATGGCAATTAAGTAACAGGTTTTAATCTTCAGAAAAAGTCAAAAGCACCAATAACATTATAACAACTCCAGCCACAAAAAAGCAAACAAACATTAACATAGCTGTAAAGGGACTTATATATGAAAGTCCACAAAAGCGAAACTCCCCCAAAAACTTATATTGCACTTTTGAAACTCGTGATACATTAACAAATCACTGACATTTTGAAGACTGCCTGTCACCTTGTGTGCGTTCAGAGTGGAGACAGTTTAAGCTTGACCACCATATTTTTGTGGCATATTCAAGTGTGTGGTGACCAGTCGAGTTCACCTCACCTTATCGTGAGGATACCCAAAGTAATGTTCATCCCGGAAGCAAAATGTTTTACACTAGGTACAACTATCTCTACACTTGCAGCAAGTTGCACCATCTGGCATGTAGGAGTGAGGAAGTAAACTAGGAAGAGTGTTCAACACTTGGTTTCCAACTCAAACAATGGTTGTGTCTTAGCAGGATTGAGCTAAACACTGTCTTTGACCTGGCATGAACAACCGCTAGCCAGAACCACTGACAAAATATGTCAGAGAGATGGAGAGAGACTTGCAGTCCTGATAACGTTAGTTCACCTAGATAACCCAATTTGAAATTGTCAATGAGTGATGTTTTACATTGCACTTTTGTCTTCTATAATGATAAGAGCATGCTTTTAATGCTGTTGATGTGTAGATAATTTTAATGCTGTTTAATTTGTTCTTTGGGTAGAAACAGCTGAAAAAAATAGAGTGCACCACTTCTTATTCGTCTGCGCAATAAGTGTTTATACGGAGACTTTTTAGCAATAGTAATCTGTTTGTTGTTCTGCACATACTCATTTTCATCAATGGTGTACAAATTATCAATGACTTACTATTTTGATAAAATATGTACTTATTGAAATGCAATATGCAAAAATAACATCTTTATCTGCACACAGATATTCCCCAGTAGTAAATGTATAAAATTATAAACATTGAACTCATTTAGTTTGTTTCCTTGATGATGGGGGTTTCAATAGTTATCATAAAAATGCATGTGCAGGTAAGGAGTTACTTTTCGATCCATCTTATATTGACATCCATGCGAATTTTATCACAACTGTAATAGCAGTGAGTGTCATGTCATTACATAAACTATCATGTCAAATGTCATCTTCACAATGGATGGCCTTAATGTACAAGTGCAACGTCACTGGGCAACCTCGTGGGGTCTTCAGGTCACAAGGCCATTGCAAAATCAATGTGTGTGTTCTTAGCACATAAAGCCATTGGACATTACAGTGGGTGACCCATGTGCAATGCTATATGATGTCTCTCCTGATGCCACGGTGGGATAGACATGGATGCTATCAATTTGATCTCTGGAAGATCTCTACCTAAGTACACAACGCTATAAGTGTAATATATATGATGCCTCTACTGATGTCCTTCTTGTGCATCTGGTGGGATAGGCGTTGCTGCTATCATTCTGATCTCTGGAATATCTCTGCTTACACAATTACAAATCTTGACCAAGCTTCGTTTCCTGCGTTTGCGCATAAGTGGTACACTTAAAAAGTTGGATGTTGCAGTTGTGCTGCAAAGCATTTGCCTCGTTGAAGACGTGGATTGATTCAGTTGTCTTTTCGGTAAGTTTTGTAGGTTAGATGTTTGGCTAGACACATCGCTAACAACAGTTGAAGAAAAATCTCCAGAATTCTTATCTGTACATTGTTCCACTCTTGTTGTACTACTCTGCGTTGGTTTGCTTTCTGCCATCTCAACCCTTGCCATTGCGTTAATCAACCTTTCTAGGAACATGTTAGGTAGGTCCTTACCCATACTACTGACACAGTCAGAGTTAATATCGCTCATGGTGGTTCCACCAGGCTCCCTGCATTCTAGTTTGTGTTTACAATGCTTGACTATTTCAGAATTGTTCTCCTTATTTATGTCAGTATCAATACTGTGGTCATCCTTTTCATCTGCCTTTGAATCTTGGTTGACAGATTTTTCATACACACATGATTCATGTTCATCATGCTCTTCAATGTGAACTAATCTAACATTCCTTAAAGCTCCGTCAGATTTAATGTCTTCATACTTACTCACAGCTTGATCTGTTCTTTGTATAACCAGTTGTCCTGGAACATTTTCACCATTTGGTAAATCATTGATTGTTGTGTCTTTTGTTGGAGCAGACACTTGTGGGCTCTTTATTGGGTATCTCATTAAAGTCGAATTTTTTAAGCGTCCAATACCATGTTGCTTCATGTTCTTGCTGTCCACTGAGACATGTTCACGAGGATATGTCAAATGTTGGACCATTCCGTCACAATATTGATATTTGTTTTCTTTGCCTCTTGCATCCACAACGGTCGCCCTCACCCTAGAAGAAAAGTTGGATTCAGGTGTATTCTCCTTTCTGAGATAATTGGAATGATTCACCATTTGGGAGAACTTTTTAGCTCTTCCACTAAGATAGCCATGTTGTGGTTTTGGAAGGGGCGTGTTCTTTGGCCAGTATGAACTTTGCTTTGTGATACCTTTCTTTGGAACTACTCTATCTGTGTTCCTTGTTCCCTGGGAAATAGAGTGATGTGAATCAATTTTTATTGAATTTTGTCCATTTTCATATGAGATTGGGGTTTCTCGGATTGCCCCCACCCTTGGTGTGTTGGGGGGAACACACATTCCTTCTGTAGGTGAGAGTTTTCTGAACTTTTTCCTTTGTGCAGGAAGCCTTTTGCATGGGGACTCATATTTTGAACTGGAGCCTGGATTGCCAGTAAACTTGCCTACATTGTTAAAATTAGGCCGGTTACTTTCCTCCACAGATGCTATAGCAAACATTTCCAAATCATCCTCATACTTAAAACGCCTGTGCTTCATAGTTTGAGTATAACCATGATTTGTCATCTCTTTACCCTGTACAACCTGGTACCGTTTGAAATAATCTGTGTCCCGGACAGCTCTCAACCGTCGGCGAGCCACCTCTTTGGGGAGGTCTTTCCTATGCTTTGGTGGTTCAGGCATAATGGTACTCCTAGTTTGGACGGCTTTCCTCGTGTCATAAATTCTTTTTAATCTGTCTTGATCACTGACAGTGCCTAGTGTACTTGGCACAAAATTTGGTTTAAATGGTGCTTTCTTCAGATGCACATGTTTATTGCTTTGAGAAAATATTTTTTGCACAGGATTGCCCTGCTGAAATTCAGTTTGTCGATTTTGATTGTATTGCTGTAGTTGAGTATGTAAAACATGACCACCCTGCTGTAACTGAGTCTGTGGAATATGACCACCCTGCTGGAACTGAGTTTGTGGAATATGACCACCCTGCTGTAACCGAGTTTGTGGCACATGACCACCCTGCTGTAACCGAGTTTGTGGAACATGACCACCCTGCTGTAACCGAGTTTGTGGCACATGACCACCCTGCTGTAACCGAGTTTGTGGCACATGACCACCCTGCTGTAACCGAGTTTGTGGCACATAACCACCCTGCTGTAATTGAGTTTGTGGAATATGACCGCCCTGCTGTAACTGACTTTGTGGAATATAAACACCCTGCTGTATTTGAGTTTGTGGAATATGACCACCCTGCTGTAACTGAGTTTGTGGCATATAACCAACCTGTTGTAACTGATTTTGCGCAATATGACCACCTTGCTGTAACTGAGATTGTGGAATATGACCACTTTGCTGAAGCTGAGTTTGTCGAACAGGAGCACCCTGCAGCAGCTGACCTTGTTGAATCATTCTACATCTTTGAATTAGCTTTTCCGAATCCAGCTCCTTTTCTTCTAAGTTTGAGATGTGATAATCCACTTCGATGCCAGCTTCAGATAAATTCTGGTCACTAAATGACAGGGGGGATATATCATCTCCTTCTAACTGACCACCTTGACCGTCCGATCTTTTTGTGTTATAGCTTGAAAAATCTGACTGGTTGATACTCTCACATGATCTTGATGCCAAAGAAATATCAAGATCTGACTGTGTTAGATTGCCAGACCTATCTGTAGAGCCGTCCAGGTAGCAGGAATCCCCATCCAGCATGATTGGTGGCAATATACTATACTTATTGACCGTTTCATCTGCAATCTTTTCCTCATGCACATGAGGGATGGTGGTTGGAAGAATGTTGTCACGGGCCTTTGCCTGAGCTGCTGCATGACTTTGAGCCACATCTGGTGGCAAAGTTCTCTTCCATCGTCTCCTTTTGTGTTGTAGTGCGGGTGGCTTCAAAAAACTGAAAAAAGTAATGTTGCATACAATTTCTGACAATTACATCAGTCAAGGTACAATCAGTCAACAATTCTGAAAATGGCACAACGGCTGAAAAGAATGTACATAGTTCAAACGATTCCAAAATTGGGCCTAACAGTTTTGAACATTGCAACTAGTAAAGAAAACCACAAATGTTTCTCAACTCATAGAGAGCTATAATCATATGCAATATCGAAGTACTAGATAAAATAGTTGAGTTACTATCCTCAAATGACATTCCCAAAAGTTACCCTATGATCTAAAAGATTATTTTAAGATAACCCAAACACGATTTCAATCTAGGTGATCATGCCCACCTACAAATATTCCCTCAAACAGTTCTTAAGACGACATTAAGAAACACTATTCATCGGAATTTTCCTTTAAACGTGGGGATTGCAAAAGCTTATACACATGAACTAATTAGGAATAAGGAGCCCAAGATATGTCTTCTCATACAAATTGACCCAATCATTTCAAAGAAGATTATTCCAGATGTACTCCAAAATGAACAAGAATAGCATAAAAAATGTCACAAAATTTGAAGAGGATTCATGACTGTTTTTTGAAAAATGAGTAATGTGAATTATGGATTGACATCAGACAATCAAGCATAAGACAAGCCCAGCTAACTGGTAACTCAACTTAGCAGGAAATGAAAGTCTTGCTCTTCGTGAAATAATATCAGAATATAAATAAACTTGATAATAATTGAATGCTGCAAATTAATAACTTGAAGCTGTCTGTAATTTTTCACTATATAGTCAAAAACGGATAATTGATGACAGTAGCTCCTTTGCTCATATCACCTCTGGGATTTGAAATATTTATCTTCACGATCAAACACTTTGTTGCCGATTTTTAAAATTATTAATTGAGATCTGGTCCAGCTGGTATTGGTTGGTAACCGTGTGCTTGTTTTTGCAGTCATTTCCTGGCTCACCTGTCACTTTGCTTGGTTTTTCGTTCCTGGGTTTTCCCTTTGGGCACAGGCTGAATTCTAGAATGGCAAATAGAAGTCCATGACCACCTCATCTATGCACTGACTCGCAAAGTAATCATAATCACTTCTTTATTGGGCGAGAATACACTGAAGTATATTATTTTTATGAAAGGGTATACTGATATATTGTCAAAGAAAGGATATATATATATATATATATATATATATATATATATATATATATATATATATATATATATATATATATATATATATATATATATCTTACAATAAAAGACTGCTCAACAAATGTCCACAAATGTAAGAGGGCTCCGCACTGCTCCTTAGATTTACTACACCAAACACTAAAACTTTTGCCTCTAAGGAGGGTCCAGATAGATCAGAAACTGCTTCACCAGAAACTTTTGAAAGGATACACATTCGTTAACTATTTGCCAGAGCAAAATGAAATTGTTAAAATGTTTTAATGTAAGTGACTAGGCCTATTGTTGTTCTTTTTATGTGATGGATCGCTACATTTGACATTAAAAATAATACAGTGTGTCCTATTCAGTTATGGCCCGATTCCTCCAAACACAACCTGACTATTGTACCCACCTTTGCACTTCTATGGTATATCGAAAACCAATGGAGAATATTAGGCTGATGTTGAGTGAACACAGACACAAGCACACATGTCGAAAAATGTACATATACATACAGTGTGTGTACATAGGTTATCACAAATATGCGATATGCCCAGAGCACAAATTCGTGTTATCAACAGTCAATCAGTCATCCAATCAATCAATCAATCAATCAATCAATCAATCAATCAATCAATCAATCAATCTGTCTGTCTATCTATCTGCAAAACACAGGGGATAACAACCAATATCTAAAGACTAATATGCCAAATGATCTCATTTGGCCCTCATCTGAACACGTTCAAGATGGAAAAACTGCAAGTCACAGTAAAAAGGGTATAAGGTGCCATAATATCGTGCATATAGGTGTCCTACGATGGTGTTAACTGTGACATTTATCAAGGCCTGCTACATGTGGCATGAAAACTATTTGCCTACATTATAAACACTTGCACAATGGAGACTAAGAGAGTACAAATTAGAAAGAGTGATTTTTACCTAAGCTTATGTAGTGAGAATTCGTCCATCGTCAGTCTGTCATCCCAGTGTTCTCTGGGTTCTTTTAAACTGAGCATAGATTTACCTAGGATGGTTCTTTACCAACACTGTTCAAATGGTCATGCTGCACCGATTTTTACAATTTTGTTATTAATTTACTTTACTTTATTGATTGATTAACAGGCAACAAACGTTTTCACCAGGTAGTGTTGCTATGGATCCCTGATTTAAAACAATCGGTTAATACATATGTCCCAATAAATTATGCTGCAGGTAATGGGAATTGCAACGGTAATTCCTGATTTGGCTTTTTGTCCAAAATCTTCTGTCAGATGCACTTCGAACTTGTAGAGGTGTACCTTTGGTGTGTTTCCACCGCCTGTGTTCCAGTAGTTACGCTCCAAAGATTTGTTTAGTTTAGTTAGTTCGTTCGTTTGTTCGCTCGCTCGCTCGTTCGTTAGTTAGTTAGTTAGCTAGTTGGCTGGCTGGCTGGCTGGCTGGCTGGCTGGTTGGTTGGTTGGTTGGTTGGTTGGTTGGTTGGTTGGTTGGTTGGTTGGTTGGTTAGTTAGTTAGTTAGTTAGTTAGTTAGTTAGTTAGTTAGTTAGTTTAGTTACTTACTTGCTTACTTAGTTTTTTTGTGGCAAAATCTTAAATTTTTTTTTTCAAAACTGCTACATCAATTGCTTTGGAATTGGTCACGTACCATTTTCGATTTTTGTATGAATTGATTGTTATTATTTTTTTGGGAAAATCTTGAAAAATCTTAAACCACTTTGTCAATTGCTTCGAAATTGGAAAGGGGCCCACTAACCCCATTGTGTTCAACAAGTGGTGCTGCGATTCGTTTTTCTATTTTTATGAATATGTGTGTGTTTATGTAATCTTCGAAATTAGAAGGGGAAACTTAGACCCTAGTGTGTTCAACAAGTGGTGCTGCGATTTTGTTATATTTTATGGAATTTTTGATGACTTCACCTGAAACACATGTTGGATTATCTTCAAATATGGTTGAAATTAAGCTTGACCCGATGTACATCAAGATTATTCAAAGGTGGGAGCACTCTCATAAGTTGATTCTTAACGAATTTTTGAAATTATGATTGTAAGGGTAAATACATGGTAGCATGATTAGCATAGGGATATGAGAGCGCATGTATGTATGCGTTTTTATTGTAGGGCTCCATACCATCTGTCAACATTTGGCTGTTAGCAAGTAGTTTGTTGATATTTGTGAAAAATGTATCACATGTACAAAATGCCATATTTCATTTATGCCCATCTGATATTACTTATTTTATTAAAATGAGAATTTAAATTTTGGCTTTGAATTTTGGCTTGCATCCATCTTGAAATCAAATCCATAAAGCGTGCCTGTCTCACTAGTCCTGTTAAAATTATTTATGCAGTACAAGCTGAACTTTCCCTTAAAGACATTACTGTTTACTTATTGTCATCTAGTGGTTAACCAGCTGAACATATCTGCAATTATATTCAAGGCCACTGTTATTATTTCCTTGATTGACATGTAGCCTACCATTGTGCTACTGGAGTTTCCCACTGAGATAATTATCTTAACCTTATCAACAGCACAAACACCAAAGTGAAGAGAAAGGACTTCACAAGGGCTCATTGACTTAGCAATTTGATTGACAGGATGTGACCATGACATCACAAGCTTTAAGATTATTGTCACAGGCTTTAAGAATGATGCCGTTACACACCTTTCTTGGAAATTGGTCCACTTTTATCAATCTATTTTCGGTGATCTGCTTTGCCTTTAAGTTGGAGACTAGCCCGTTACTTACAGAAGGTATAATTTCATTCCACTTTATTACTAGAGTATTAAAATATAAGTTGAACTTGATGGAATGTGCATTAGGGTCCATAAATAACTTGACATCAGACCTGGACTCTACCATTTATTAAAAATCTCATTAAATATTTTGACGTTATGATAAAAATTGTGCACTTTCAGTGAAAATATGGATCAAAATGACCAGGTGACTTGGCCTTGACCTCCTTGTGACCCCACATATTGAAGATAATTTGGATGCTTCAATATGCTACACACAGACATAGTAAAGGATGAAATTCTGCGCAACTATGATAGATTATATTTTGAAGTATGAGTCATGATTTGAACGACATGTGCCAGGCCATGACCTTTCTGGCAGGGTCATAAAGTGCGTGACACTTATGGCCACTGACTGATCTCATTAACTTACCGCTTTTAATAGCCAAACTACTTTGAATTGGTGCATGCTGGGTAATTGTGGGGTGCCTGTGTAACGAATGGCGCGAAAGAGCGAGCATTTGGACCTGTAGGCATGACTAGTGAAATTCAGTATGAAATTAAGTTATACACTTTCTTCGCAGCATGATAATAAACCCATTGAAAATGGTAGATGATCAATTCTCAACAGAACACTTTGGGATGATGAAACCATCACACTTCCCTCCAAATCTGGAGCCATATCGACAAAAGCCGAAATACATAAGAAATACGATAGCAATATCACTAAATGGTTTAGTGATATCGCGAAATCATACACATTCAGGGACATCACTTGATGAATTGGGGATGTATCCAAATGATTTAACGATATCGCTACGTGATACAGATATATCGCTAAATATTTAGCGATGTCAGTAAATATTTAGCGATGTCACAAAATATTTAACGATATCGCCAAGTGATTTAGTGATATCGGCAAATAGGATTAAATGTCAAAACGACTTGCTATACGTACCTTTGTTTTCCCCGCGGAGAATGAATTTTGTGTTGTTCTTGCAGCTGGTCTTGGTGTCTCTTGACCGGCTGGCTGTGGTTAAGGGGCAACTGCTCACTATTGGCTCTGTCTGCAGGGGGCTGTTGCATAGTGCGCCGGCTGCCCGGCTTGAGGCTGTGTCTGTGCATCACCCGCTCCACGACTTCTTCATACCAGGAGGGCTGAAGGTAGCCTATGGTTCACAATGACAAATATCCATAATTATAATAAAATAAAGTAAAATATTCCAAAACACCATGGCTTATATGTGCATACTCATACACATAACATTACTTTCAATCTCAAAATAGATTTACCTTTATTGCCACAATATAACTGTTTACTGGGTGTGCTGTTGCAATCCTATTGTGTATATTTGTAAATATAGATTTTTAGAAACGTTGGTCAGTATGATTTTTAGTATTTATAACGTACGCATAAAGTATGATGATAAACACTAGTGAATACAATCTGAAGTCATGATACAAATGAATGAAAACATAGTCTGATTGACCTGAAATACCAGAGTACGCCTGTGTGTCGTCAAGAACGAGTTTACAAAAATTATATTAAGAAAAGAAGTCTATAGTGTTTGTATAATGTCAGCAGCCCATCACAAACACACTACAAAGTGGCTTTTTAAAATATTGCATTGTATAAGAACCAGTGAAATGCATGCAGTTTAGATGGGATATAGAAAAAAAAATTAAAGCACATTTAAATTATTCTGATGGACATATTGGAAATAATAATATTTACGAAATCTGTTTGCGTCCGTCGTATCTGACCGTCCGTCCGTTTGTTAAACGTTCTATATTTTCTCAAACACGTTCCATCGAATGTTTTGATTTTGCACTTGAATATTTGGGCTTCTACATGGGTCCTGACAATTCACTTCATTTTTATATTTATTCACGTCGCTTTTAATAAAATAATGTTTTGTTTTGTGTTGCACTATACTTCTTATAAGAAAATGTTTTCGCTTTTCATAAGCAGATCTGCAAATACCACTTAAGGTCTCTTCCAGACATTACATTTACCCCCTCTTATAAGGCTACACAAAAGACTGTCCAAAAGTAGCTCAAAAGTGGGGTTGTAGTCAGATAGTCAATTTAAACTCCATCATGTGTAGGTATGTTACGCCTTAACTCATAACATACATGCTGAAAGACAGGGATATTAGCCCCGAGCTAATTTTGGCTTCAACTTTTAAAAAACTTTTTCAGTTCGTTTCATTTTTAAAAAAAAATTATAAATCTACTTTGATGATCTCTCGCGACAACTCGAACTTTTCGCTTCTTACATTATTTATATGATTCTTGATTCGTTTGGTACACATTTTAAAACGCCAACTTCGGACTTCACAATTTCTAAAGTCACGATTTTGTACTTTCTTTTTTACCCGTGTGGACGCATGTTTCGCAATTGGTCTTTTACCAGGTTGTTTGAAGGGGATGGTGATGCAGCAAGTTTTCTGTTTTCAGCTCTGCTGACTTGTCGGTCAGTAGCTTGTAGGAGGGTTAGACAAATATGTTCGCTAGGTGGTGATACTCTGGATTGCTGATTTTTAATTAATTTGTGCATTCTGGTATCTTTTGATTAACCCATGCATGATAACAGTGCAAGTCAATGGGGATTATTCCAATCTCGTTTCCAATCAAAGTGTACCTACTTCACTTTTCTCTGTTCATCACAGCTCAGCTGAGCATGGGCTCATCAGAGCCCTCTTATTTACGAATGTTGGTTTATGTTTTCCAAAAGGTCCCAATTTCTTCATCTCACGAAATGTTTGACAAATTACTTTGATATTCCACACAGCGTCGCTCAAGGTAGCCTTGTTCTTAGTTTGGCCACCAGGTGGTGCTGTGATTTAAAAAATATTGTGAAATTTGTAAATTAAGGCTATTTTCGAATTGTTCTTCAGTACGGCTAAACATACTTTTTCAGATTTTATCAGAACACAATTTGACAAATTATAATGCAACTTTGCGGAAATGACGGGAATACGTATGGATTGCTTTGCTGTCCAGGAGAATTTTCTCTAAATTTGTGCAGGAAATCATGCGGCAATAATTATGAATACTCTGACATTCCATCCCTCCTTTGTTGATACAGCAGATTTGACATGTTGGCTCATGGTAATGATGGATCCTAGGCCCGTGGTTACTACTAAACTGGAAAGGACATTTCTTTCGGTGCTGTAAATTTTGACCTTGACTGACCTTGAAATGTCAAACTGATATATTGGCTTACATCTTGGTAATGGTGGATACTAGACTCATGGTCACTGTGAAACACTAATTGGAAAGCTACCTTAGGTACCTTTGCGCTTTATTTTGGAGTTGTTACTTGTGACTTTCAATGGTGTTAAAAGATAAGACGAATACACTGGCTTATAGTTTTGTGATATAAAACTTTTGTTCAATTACTGGTAAGCACAAATGCAGCACAAGTATCGCACCTGCAGACGCACCAGATTCCAATCGGCAGATGATATGATCATCATCATGGTCTCTTTCTGTTTCGGGCAGGAATTTGGTACAAAAAGCGTTGACAGTAATATTAATTAATGTGTATACCAGTGATAATTCCCATATAATACAATTCCCTATTCCACACAATACATAGACGGAGCTTATTCTGATCAGGCCTGGGTAATAAGGTACACAATTCTGCCATAAAAGTTTTATTTGATTTTGCTAAATTATGTTGTATGTTGGTTGGAGTGCTTCCAAAAAGACGTGTTTAAACAAGAAGATTCTCACTGCTCCGTCCATAAATTTGTACGGAAGTACACCATTTGCAGGGTAGTGTACATTGAATAAATATATATATATATATATATATATATATATATATATATATATATATATATATATATATATATATATATATATATATATATATATGTATGTATGTGTATATATATATATATATATATATATATATATATATATATATATATATATATATATATATATATATATATATATCAGTCCTTAGAGTTTTTTTTTCAATTTGTGGTTGTTATTTTTTTTCTTCAAAACTAATATTGATATCGTTAGAAATGAACTATTTGGTGTCAGTCTGAATCTCTGATTGGTTGCAAAAACATACACGCATTTGACATCCACCAGCAGCAAAGGATTCAACTGTGATATTCGATTTTTTTCTCCCAACAAACATCCTTAAAACCAACATGTTTAATATAAAAGGCACCTAGATTAATTTAACAGAGAAAATAAACGAAGTTTGTCAACAGGCATATTTTTCCCGTGTATGTGTAATATTTTGGGAAAAGGTATATGTAAACAATTAAGTTACTATTTTCAAACAACTTTGTGAAACATATGATGCAATGCCCATAGATATGCTAGAGGAGTCGAATTTTACGACACATATCAAGTTTATTCAGATATCACGATGGAAACTTTTTCATTTCTCTGCTACTCGATTTTGCGAGAAAAATTAGAGTAGGCAGTTAGTTATCAAAAACTTGCCCCCGACTAAATACCATTTTTGCAGGAAATCATCAAATAAATGGTCTCCGTGCATATTGTTCTTGCACATTTGTACTCTATCTGCCCTTTGTTACGTATATTCTACCACTGCATTATTTTATTGTATTTGTAACAACCCCTATTTGGCATGGGTTACCACAATGGTGCACATATTGTTTTAATCTGGAGGCTGTTTATGAAAATATAACACAGTAGTTTACTTCAGTTAATTATATTGGCTTTTCTTGGTTTCAAATTGAATGCAATACAGAAGAATATCATGCTAACTGGGCTATCAAATCTTATGGCCACATGGAGGACTGTCAAGGAATATTCATGCATAATAAATATGTATTGCCCTGTCTCACTATTTGTAATTTGACTGCAATTTATGGAACGGACACGCTTAGGTGAATGGATCATATTGTTTCCAAACACAAAATGATGGTGCATTTGTTCGTATGCTCAACAGAAACACAAACATGATCTGTC
>OZ026622.1:83327498-83390498 GCA_964020975.1 Hermodice carunculata
GAACAGGATCAGGCCCAAGGATGCGGTTGATAACATGGGCCTCATATGGGTCTATGGCGACTTGCGAACAAGTAACCTAAGACATTACTTAAGGCCACCGATGACCTTCATGGTGAATTTCAGTGACTTAGATTTCTGTGACATTGTGACGCAGACGCAACAAAAAGAGTCACCTTGTGACCTCAGGGATGGACCTGTCTATAAAGCCACATACGACTAACAGTGTTTGAGCTTTGAGGCTGTAGTTTTCTTGGCAGTTCTTAAACAACAATTAAGACGCGTCTTGAAGCATTTACATAGCTCTTTCTACGTCTTTAAAGTTTGTTTTCTGGTCAGGATGAAAGAAAGAGAAGAAGGTAAGAAGCATTAAAAGTAACGGATCTGGGTCCAGCATTCGTTCCCCCAATTGGCCAAATGTGTTAGGTATTAGAGTGCAACGACAAGGACAAGAGCCTTCTGTTGTATTCCGTGAGTAAGACATCTACAGAGCTTCCAGGCACAGACAGATTAAATACACCTGTGGAGATCGTAATTCCACGGTACAGGGAACTGAACAAAAAGTACAGTATAATCTGTTCCTGGAGACATCTCTTCAGTCATTGTGGACACCTAGAAGCGTGGATACTTTTATCAAGAACGAAAAAGGCATTTTATCGACACCTATCTATCGTGGATGTATGTTACATGCAAAAACATCAGGCAAAACCATAGATGTATTTAAGACACGGATCTTAGGGTGCACATATACTACAACCAAGGACTCTGCAGCCATATCAATAAATTGCTGTATGCACACGGTTAATGTTTTCGTCGATATATATGATTGCTTCTTCTGTATGTGTGTTTGGCTGTTTGCCGTCGTGGCTTACATGTAAAATAATAAATGAATAATAACTTTACTGCCAATTTAAACTCAGGAATGATTTAAAACAACAGGCCTAGCCAATATTATTATCTGTTATATTAAACGGAATATGAAAACCAAAATAAACCAAGATCAGAACAGTTTGACGCTGGAAACGCGCTAAGAATGGGAATATTTGGACGAAAAAGTTATGCAGATTAGATCAGCAGAACAAAAGCTATGGTAGTTTTAAATGGCACAATAGTGTAAAAAGGTCTGACTAGGAGGCTGCCATCTTTGCAGCAGTGGTGACATGGCAAACTTTCAAGCTGGTTTTAAAAAAATGACAAATAAATCTATTTGAAGTGCATTTAAAATAATAACATAGCACAAGTGTAACAGTAAATACTCGAGGCCAAATACGTTAAAACACAATTGTTAACACGACTTCTTACGTCAATGGAAATATTGAAAATTTGCCTGTGAGAACACGATGTACATGTACCATCATGGGATTGATATTTTTTCAAGATGGCTGACCTTAATGTTCACGCAAAAATGTAAGAACATCGCATTTCATTTAGTCATAACTTTTGTCGTAAAATAATAATAATAACATTTCTATTCTCAATGTTCTTCATAACAGATTAAGTTTCTTGTCATGTTTACTTTGGCTTTATTTTAATGAGGGTTCACATTTTTGAGATTTCAGGTGTGCGAGAATCATTCACATTTTCCTGAAATTATGACAATCGAAAACAAAAATGAAATGCAGTGCCTTTCAATTTATGTTCATTATGCTTGCCACACCTCTGCGACCTCTTTGTGACTCAAAGTATTTCTTTTCCGAACCTAATAATATCATGCATATTGAGAATTAGCTGGTTACGGCAGTTGTTGATCATAAAGCATTGCAGTTGGACCAAATTACAGGGTGAAGTGGAAAAAATCTATCATATATAAATTGTTTCAGTGGCACATTTGTTCCTACAACAACAGTTGATCGTTGTGTGATTGTTTTATCTAAATATACGCTCACCTTTGCCCCTGTGCGAAAGAGGCAACATGAGCCCGTGCGACCCCGCCATGCCGGAACGTTTGGCCAGTGGGACCTCCAACTGATATTCATGCATTGTTGGTAGCCTTGTTGGTAAAGCATATAAAGCGCTTACAGCCGAGGCAACATGCCAGTTGCAGAAAGAATTCCATGATTCCAAATGGACGACCTTTCAGTTCCGATTTCCCAGGCAACGCACCGCGTTGATATCACTGGATATCCTCAAAGGACCCTGTGGGTGGTGATTGGCAGGGGTTTGCCAGGATATGGAGGACGGGATGTGTACGTGCGGTATATGTTGGATATTCTCTTCAATTGAGAGCATGGTCTCTCTGCCCAGTACATAGTTTTTTCTCCTTTTTCAATGGCTAAGCCGCTAGACAGCCATTACTATCCCTGACACAAACAACCTGAACATCTAGCACCGATACACATGGTTGAAAATGTAAACAAACCACAATGTTTCTCTTTCTTATTTGCGGCAAGCTTAAAAGCAGGTGACAGAGCTATAGCGTGTTTCCCTAACCATAATATGTATGAACAGAACCCAGTTTGTATAAAAAATTGTAAGATACATGTAAATCCCCAATAAAGACCCTTAGACTCCCCTGTAGTGACCCATAAAGAGGATTCCGTGGTATTACAAAGTAAATAATGAATAAAAAGCTTTACACAGTGTATGGTTCGAAGGACAGACCCCTTTCATGACCACACAAAGAAGCTTTGATCCTAAAGGCTGTTTGTGAAATCCCAAATGGGATTGTATGCTGCAATTAAACGGTTATACTTGGTAAAATCAACTACATGAAATTACGTGTGCTGGTCACTCAAGTTATAATGTCATACAGCGATCACCATTTGATCGGATATCGATGGGAAAAAGCAAATCAGGTTCAATAAAATGAGAAATATAGCATCTAGTAGCTTTGTTATGAAATATAGCATCTTGACCCGTAATCTTTTGTCAGAGACTTGGTAATTTCTCATTTGATTTCTGCAGTTTAAACATGTGAATGCTGTGAAACCGAAAGCTATTCTATGCCAAGGAGTCAAATATTCTACAACACTAGAAATCCATTTGTCAGGTTGTATACTCTCCTTGTCCTATCCTGTCACTGCCTATTCCTAAAATACAAATCCAGAAACATTCATGGATTTCATTTTCATCTTCATCAAAACACAGTCAACTTAATTTTCAACTCGGCTGCCTTGTCAGTGGTCACGTTCCAGCGATTCGGTGTTGTTGTTGTTTTTCTTTTTTGTTTTTGTTTTTGTTTGTTTGTTGTTTTTTATTTCTAATTTTTGTGACGGTTTCTTCTTCTCTAAAACAGTTTGGCCAACTGTTCCGATATTGCATAAAAACACTCCTGGGTACCTCTGGACCTTGATCTTATTCAACAGGGGGTGCCCTGATTTTTCTCTGTGTTTTTAAAATAGATTTTTGCATGATTTCTCTGCTTTCTCTTTTTTTATAAGTACAGGTGCCATTTCCAATTTAATCCATAGTATTGTGCTGAAGGCGCATCTGATAAACCACAAACAAAAGCTGTTGCATTGAAATCTGTGCAAGTTTTAGATCACACCGACATATTTGCTTTCAAGCAAATCTTCTTTTCTAGTTGGGTTTTAAATTTTGGGTTCATTTTTTTTAAAATCTAAAATAAAAAATCTTCATCTCTGAAACCGCTCATCTTATTGCTTCGGGCATTTCTGGTGACTATCAGACTTTTTTTCCACCAGGCGGTGCTGCGATTCTTTTTATATTTTGTTCGAAATGTCTGTAGGTGTTTGTTTGCTTTTTTTCTACTTCTTCCAAATGGAATGTTTCATTCCATCTACCTGGGAATGTACTCGGAATTGATCGTCGTTTTCTGATTTATAATGAATTATCAAATCAGAAAGATCAGTGAGAGTATGTGACATGTTAGCATTGTTCTGGGATTGCAGCAAATCTGACACCTTGGCTTATGTCTCGGTAATCGTGGATCTTCAGCCCATGATTATATTCAAACACTGATACGAAAGAATCTTTGGAGTTTCTTTTTGTTTTTGACCAACATGGGTTCCTCTTGTGTTTTTGATTTTGATCTAGAGTGACATTAAAAGCCAAATCTGATGTGTCACCTGATATCTTGGTTAAGGTGGATCCTAAGCCTATGGTTACTGTGTTATATACTAATAGGAAATTACTTGTGGAATTTTATTTGGTGTTGGTAACTTTGAGCGTGAGTGACCTTGAAAGTACAAACTAACAGATTGTCTTATATCTTGGTTTAAGGGCATTCTATTACTTTTCATTTAAAAAATGACGACTCTTGAATTGTATATTTCAAGACCGATATTGCAAACAGTGGAGACGGTTTGAAGCAAGGACAGGGACCGACTTGAAACTGTCCAGCTGGCCGCAGCCCGGGTGGTGACCGGGGCTTTTGCCCACACCGGTCTCCAACGCATATACGAGGAGACTGGCTGGGAAAAATTATCAGAGCGTAGAAGAAAGCAAAAATTGGTACTTCTGTTCAAAATTGTTAACGGGTTAGCCCCAGCATATCTTTCCAGATTATTACCGGGAACAGTTTCCATACGGACTAAGCAAATACGAACAATTGCGGCCAAGAAAACTATATTTTATAATTCCTTTCTGCCGGCAACTATACGCGAATGGAACTTATTGCCCCGATCAGTAAGGACCATTGAGCATCTAGACGATTTTAAACGAGAGCTTAACAGAAACAGTCCAAAACGTCATGAATTGTACTATTTTGGAGAAAGGAAAATTGCCATAATTCATTCTAGAATGAGAATGGGCTGCAGCCAGCTGAACAGCGACTTGTACAAAATAGGTGTTGTAGAGTCTCCAGCATGCTCATGCGGAGCCAGTCAAGAATCTATTTACCATTTTTTTTCTTTGAGTGTGATAAATATGTAACCCTACGAAACGAATTGCAGTGTAAAGTACTCACTCTTGGTAATTCCAACTTGAAAACATTATTGTTCGGAATAGAAAGAAAAGGATTTTCAAAAAGTCAAAATGAGGAAATTTTTGAAGCAGTACATAAGTACATAAAATTATCTGGCAGATTTAAAACGTGATCCTATTTTGGTAACTGTGTTCATGGAGTACGACTCCTTCTATTTGTACCAATGCTCACGCATCACTTCTTTTCCCTTCCGTTTTCATATTTGTGGTCCTGTGCGTGACCTATCTGTGAATTGGTGTTTACAATATCTATGTAGTCTTGTCTTCTTTGTACAAGAGGCCCTCTTTATGCTTAATGAGCAGAGGTTAGGAATAACCTATCATGATGAACTTATTCCCGCCTTACTTTATGCAGATGACATTGTTTTGATGGCAAATGATGATAAACAACTACAGGAAATGCTTAATATTGCACATAGATTTGCTATAAAATGGGGAATGAAATTTAATGACACAAAATCAAAAGTTATGGTAATAGGTAAAAAAATGGATATGACAAGGAAATGGTTTTTGGGAACGTTGACACTTGAAGAATGCACTATGTATAAATATTTAGGTATTATATTTGCCCAGTCATTACAAGACTCTCCACACATAAAGCAACACTTGAAAGGTAAACTTAGTCGCTTAAATGGATATATATGTAGTATTCTCTCATCGCACGACAATATAAATAGAGTAACGTTTGGTGACAGTCTCTGGAAAAGCCTAATAATGCCTTCACTCTCACATGGCAATGCAGTATGGTTTAACAATACAAAGGAAAGCACAAGTATTGTAAGATCATTCCAGTACACGGTGGCACGAGCTATTCTACAAGTAAGAGGTACCCCTGCAATGGTGGCAACACTAGGGGAGTTTGGCTGGCTACCACTGATAACCATCTTGAATAAACAGAGAGTAAAATATTATCATCATGTAAAGTATAACATTCCAGCAAACAGACTGTGTAAACGAGTACTTTGTGACTTAGAAACAAATTTTCAGTCCGGTCATAAATCTTGCTGGCCATACATGTCACAGATATCCACAATCTTGTCCGAGGCTGGATTAGATAATGTAAATTGCAGAGATATTGGTGACTGGATCTATCCTTTTTGTAAGTTGTCCACGCAAAACTACGTATATGACTTTTTTAAAGATATCGATGAAATGTCCTCCTTGTCATATTACAAATTGATTAAGTATTCCACGCTTGGGGAGAGATACATGTTCCAGGTAAATGACTTCAAGGGCACTAGACTAAAATTTATGGCTAGAACCGGATGTCTAGGATTGGAAGAAACATTACAGAGATGGAATTTGTCCAACGGAATTTGTAAACTATGTAATCAAGGTATAGAAGATTTATTTCATTTCACTTTCACATGTGAACACTCCAAGGAATTAAGAATTAAGATTTGGCGAAATTTGGAAAAATGCCTGTTGGAACATGGTTATACCCATGTATGGGAACATTTTACTCGCTCTTCCTTAACTACGAAATTTACGCTACTGTTTGGAATATCGTTCAATTATGACCATGCTGTTTATGATATATTTGACAGTGCTTGTAAAACTTTCCTTAAAGAAGCATGGCGTTGCCGTATGGTAGCTCTTGAAGGTGCTGGCTGTGACATTTCTGTGTAGATTCTTAAAAAATTAACTGTGATATATAAGCTAATGTGTATGTGTGTGTATGTGTGTGTATGTGTGTTTGTATGTATATATACACACATGTATATATGTATATGTATATATATATCTTCAACTGTGCCTGTTCACAGTAAAGAAATAGAGTTGTACAGTTCCCTGTAAGGTGCGGATTCCATAGATTTTAAATGGAGCTCCTATATTGTATATAAGTTTTATCTATTTTGAAGTGTACTTTAATTTTATACATTGTAATTATGACGATGATAAACATTTATTTTCTACATTGTAAACCAAAAGTGCACGATGTACTTGTCCTTACGCTTTCTAGAGTTTTCTCCCAATGAGTGGTTTATCTCTAGTTTTAGCGCGGGGGACAAAACTATGATATTGATGATTGGTTACACCGGTTGAAAGCAAACTTTAAATGGGTAAGATACTTGGACGCATCATGGAATACACCCTGTTCCATCGATGCCCCCGGTGTAAAGGGGTAGTTTTCCTGATAAAATTATTTATTTATTTATTATTTACAAACCTTTGGTATTGGGTGCGGAATTCGCGATTTGGTATTTTGAAGAGGTAGCATCCAAAATGTATGTGTGATTAATGTTAAGGGAAGGTTAATTTGTCAAAAGAATGTAATGGACAATATATATGTATATATACATGGAGCTATGAGAAGCCTATTGATGGTTGCATGCGCATGTAAAAAGTAAATTCCAAAATGGTAAATGGATGCTGTTCCACGTACGGCTCAATGCTGAACGTAGATACAGCCCTACCACACACAAATCCTTACTTTGTAATATAGACGGCTTCTTGTAGTATACTTGGACGCATCATGGAATAAACCCCGTTCCATTGATGCCCCCGCTGTAAAGGGGTAGTTTTCCGAATAAATCATTATTATTATTATATTATTAGGCTGGTGAGCCTGTCGGCCAATTGTGTTAATAAAATATGTTTAAACCAAGGGTAATCTTGATATTATTCCGAAGGTCACAGAGGCACTTCATTCTGCACATTGAAGCCATCTGAGCACAGGACTGACACAGTCCTATTATTTCAAAATTTAAAGGATCACCCATTTTCTCTTACTTTTACCCTCTTTCAAAGAACCGCTTTGATTTTACTGTTTGACCTTCCTATTCACCTAACCGTGTACCTGAATATTTTCGATTCAGTAAAACTATATAACCATTTCAAATAAAGCCCACAAACGCTTACATAGAGACAGATAGTGGTGTAATGACAATGTAGATCAGCGAAACAGGAATTAAGTTTGAAACATAAGTAAGGTTTCCAAGAGTTCAATTTGAAGACTTGAGCCATCCATATTGGTCATGTATAAATATCACCGTGTACAATAATGATATAATGTTCTCGCAAACAAAATATATTTCGATCTTACTGTATAAACTAGATATGTTCGTTTAAAAACTTTTAATAAGGATAAATGTAGGTAAAGCTAGGAATTATATATACCCACATGCAAATAATCAAGACCATCTTTCGAGGTTGCCACGTCGACATTAGTGTATTTTGGGAAATTTTCTACAGCATGGCAGCGTCCGTTCCATCACACCCGTAGCACCTTGAACCAGCATAATTTGAAACCAGTTCTACAAGTCTTATGTGTATAATGATTACCCTTAAAACCGGGCGTTTCTTTGACACTACACTTCGCTAATTTTGATTTGAATTTCATACATATGTCTGAGAACCGTTGGTACATTTTTATATAACGTTAGCGGAAGGGTTAAAATGACGAAGGGTTAAAATATTTTATGTTGCGTTTTGAAGTATGAGAATAACCTATCCAGTATACACATATATTTATATATCCCAGTGTGAGAATAGCCTATCCAGTATACACATATATTTATATATCCCAGTTGTAATCTCTTTTCTACAGCAAATAAGAACTACCATAATAATAATAATAATAATAATAATAATAATAATAATAATAATAATAATAATAATAATAATAATAATAATAACAACAATAATAATAATAATAATAATAATAATAATAATAATAATGATGATGATAATAATAATAATAATAATAAACAACAACAATAATAATAATGATAATACTAATAATAATGATAATGTAATAATAATAACAATAATAATAATAATAATAATAATAATAATAATAATAATAATAATAATAATAATAATAATAATAATAATAATAATAATAATAATAATAATAACAAGAACAACAATATGTTATCTGTCTCTTTATAACCTGTAGATTGAAGAATTATCTGAATTTCACAACTTTGGAATTCAACGGGTATATATTTCTCCTTTGGACATATAGACATTGTCATTTAAGAGGCATTTTGAATTTGACTTTACTATCACTTATTTTACTAATTTAAAGACATTTTGACATTTAACACTAAGCACGTATTTCGTGGCATGTTCTAAATACTTGAACTTCGGTAACTATTCATAATACTTATAGCACCAAAACGAGAGAAAACAAGTCTGTAATCTGCTGCTAACAGGCTGAATGTCATAAAAGTAGTCCATTATTCCAGAAACCTGAGTCAAATTCCGATCAACTATCACATAAAATAATCAAATGAGTCTACTTTGATCCAATCATATAAAATTATCATGACGCGTGTATGTTTCACATAATATATGGAAATTTCATGTAGAATATGGAAACCAATCTTGGTTTCTTGCACCCTTCTATATTCTCCTCCACATGGACATTTTTGTACACGTGTTACAGAGGGCAACAGACTGGCAATGGCTATAGCTAGCATCGGATTTATCCGTATTTGTTTATACTATGTGGATTAAGTAACGTACCAAACAAGACCGAATTTGTATTTATCCCTGCTAGTTACCGTATTCAGTTACCCTCATTTATCGGTAAGGCACTGTACCAATCGATTAACGTTACCTTACAAATTATTGGCGATTATTACTTTCCGTCAAAATATTTTGACGGAAAGTAATAATCGCCAATAATTTGCGAATTTTACCTCTTTACCGAAAATGGTTATAGCACTTGATCCTCCTCACCTTATGGCCAGTATCGACATTGTCACTTAGAGAGGCTACGACACACATGCATGTATCTGTTCCATCTCACCGAGAATAGATAGACAGAAATAAAAAAGTTGTATTGGCCGAGGTTGAAGGGGTAAAGTAATACCTGCTGGCAGGTTGACAATTGCCACGTTTTGAAACTTCTTAACACACTCTGGAGGAAAGCTATATCCATCTGCATCTGACTCCATCCCCAGGATACAGACAACTATATCCATCGACCTGCATCTGACCCCCTCTATGTACAATGTAATGTGTATACACACACACACACACACACACACACACACACACACACACACACACACACACACACACACGCACGTATAGTGAAACCTCACTATAACGACGCTCAGCTGTGGGATATATTCACTTTAATACCGACACATTTTGAGGGAGTTAAAGTCAAATTCCTTCGCTTTTTTTACTCCTTTACCTGACATATTAAGATATCTAACACATTTTGCAGGGAACATGTGGTGACATGGTATGTATGTAAGTATTATGTATGTATGTATGTATGTATGTATGTATGTATGTATGTGTGTGTGTGTATGTGTGTGTGTGTGTCTGTCTGTCTGTCTGTCTGTCTGTCTGTCTGTATGTATGTATGTATGTATGTATGTATGTATGTATGTATGTATGTATGTATGTGTGTACAGTTTCCTGTGCGACCTAGTTTTATTGTGTTGGTCTGCTGAAAGGGAAAACTGATAGGACAACAATTCGGGCATTTCAGAATGTCCCCGCGTTTTATTCTATGCGCCTTGGCTAATCCCACCAATAGCAACAAGCATCAAAGTGCCAGCAGTGATATGCCTTCCAAGTATATTCAATAGGTCACAGTTCGCAAGATTTTGTTGTGGTTTTTTTTCATGAATTTTTGTTCGTTTTTGGAGAAAAGATAAAATGTCTTTAAGCGCTTGGTAAGTTGATTTGAAATCTCACAGGGACACTTCCGGGCGCTCCGACAGTTGTTCATTTGTTTAACGATGACATAATAGTTAACAACAATAACATATATTTTAGTTGTCTTTTTGGTAATTTTGCCTTCTTCTCCCAAGCCACACGCGTATGAAAGTTGTATTGTTCAGTAATTCACAAACCATGAGTTTTGCTTTTCAAAACCCTGGGTTTTGTGACAAAGCCCTGAGTTTTGCTAACAGGACATAGGTTTTATCACAATACCATTGGTTTTGTTACAAAATCCTGAGTTTTGCTTCGATGTTGAATTTTAATATGATTGTGAAACAAAATGCTGGGTTTTGCTGCAAAGCTCTGCGTTTTGTGTACAAAAGCCTGGGTTTTATTAACAAAACTCCGGTTTTAGGTGCAAAACCTTGGGTTTTGAGCACAAAACCTACACTTTAAGAGCAAAACTCTGCGTTTTAATAACAAACCCGTTGGTTTTGCTATTTTTGAACAAAACCCACGGTTTTGTTCACAGAACCGTCGGTTTGGCCAAGAAAACTTTGGGTCTTGTAACACTCTGTAATAACAGACTAAAACCCATGATTTTCCTGTCCACGAAATCCATGGTTTTGTACAATACAAAACCCTTGGTTTTGTGAAATTGCAAAAACTCTGGGCTCTGTGACGTCACAAATTCCTGGGTTTTAAAACGAGTGCAATACCTAGGGTTTTGCAACCAACCAATCATGACAGCGGTCACTTGGTAGGCCACTCAACCTAAAATAGCGCCAAACTACAAGTGGTTCAATTGTGTGATCAATAACATCATTATTGGTTACCACGCGCATGGTCTAAAATTAAGTTTTATACGACATAATGAGGAATCACTTGCTTTTAGTTGTGTTATGTTTATATATCAACCGGTGTACAGCCGTACGTGCTCCCAGGCCGACGACGTCGTGCTGGTACAATGACAGAAGCCCAGATTTGGGCATCGAATCACATAATGACAGCCGTGTTGTGAGTGGTTGGTGTGTCCATATGACCAATTTAAATTACAAAAGCGTGCGACCTAACACTTTATTGTGCAAGGTTTGAACATTTATATTGTGCATAGAATGGGCTGGTACTGCATAAAAACCTCAAAGGAAACTTTTCTTTCTTTCTTACTTTCTTTCTTTCTTTCTTTCTTTCTTTTTTTAAATTTTAGTAAGTGACAATTTAGGGTTACCTATAGTTGTGGCAGCATCTTTCTTTCTTTCTTTCTTTCTTTCTTTCTTTCTTTCTTTCTTTCTTTCTTTCGTTCTTCATATGCTGTTTGTTTTGTTTGGACTTTCTTTCTTTCTTTCTTCATATGCTGTTTGTCTTGTTTGGACTTGTATAGTTTACATGTGAAGTTAGATGTATTGTATTCAATCGGACAGGTTTTTTTAAGAAAAAAAAATCCCCTTCAATAATATCCTGTGGTACGGGTTGCTGAATTCAACATCACAAATTAATTTAATTTGTGATGTTGAATTCAGCAAGCAATAACTACGTGGTTTGTTACACAGAAATGACTTGTATGTCAGTAAGGTACTTGCTTATAACTTACCTTCTGGATGACGCAGATACTGCCTTATAGTATTCCTATCATGTTACATCCCCAGCACCCACAAAACTTTCTGATAGTATGCATACGATCCTTTGGTTGCCTTTTGACAGCATAAGTCAGTGGTTTGTTACACTTCTAACCATCAAATTGTGTGGAAAGTACCGGCACGATATGGAGCAACACATTGGCACACTTGAGCTCTGCCATGTTCATGGCATCAAACCACTAGTTTGCCCACCGGTCATGCGCCAAGCTCCGCGTGGGGCCGCGAGAAGAGCCATTGCATTCCCCACCAGTATCAAGTTTTCTGTGTACAAGGCTGTCTGGCTATGATGCAGGTGAAACTGGTTCATGACGGCCCGCCGTCGTCATTTTGTTCTAAAGTTATAGCGACCTTGAAAAACCGACTCAAACTGGATTGCTGTATCTTAAGGTTGGCCAGCTGGTCAACTGCAAGGGGAAGCCCTGTGCACTGTAGCTATGTGAGCGCCAGACCAACACATTACATGAAGTTATCTTAATAAATTTAGAAATTGCCGTTTGTTTCTGCATCTATTTGTAGGCAAAGGCATCTCGACCTATGTATAAATGCGCTTGTATCCCGTGCTGTGTGTAAATACGTGTACAGTTGTCACGGTAACTGCTACAGTTTCACTTCGAACACTTTCATATATTCTGCAACAAGCGCTTATTCACGATTTTTGTAAATGCGTTGAAATGCATGCATGTACCACCATACATTTTTGTATGAGCGTGTTAACACACAGGAATCTTGTTTTCACAACATGTTTCTTCCTTCCTTCCTTCCTTCCTTCCTTTACGAAAAACTTTTGTCTCTTTTAGACACTGTAATATTTAGAAATTCCAAAATTGGACATGAGGGTTGCTATGAATCAAATCGTACACCTGGCAGAATGATCAAAATTATTTTTGAAATTATGTAAGTTAGGGCGTGGTATACTTTCTGACTCTCTTGTATAAAAGTCTATGTTTAACCATCTAATACCCATAAAGTACTATATTTTCTTAAAGAAGATAACATCAAGTTTTATTATGGCACTGAATATAAAATTTAGTATTGCTATTGATGTAAATTAATTTTAGTTAAAATTAGTAAATTCTGCAAAAAAATTGAAATTGCGCTTTAAAAATAAAAAAACAGATTTAGTTGATAGTTTCGAACGAAAGAACACAAACTTATTTTTTGAAAAAGGGCTTAGTTCTACGTTTATTGCCGTTAAAAGTTTTTTTAAAATGTAAAGATTTAACTTAAATTTTACTTTCATTTTTGGTGTTTGCGCTATTTTTTTGTTTGTCTGCAAAAACATGTAAAATTAGAGTTTTTTTAACACTTACAGCGATTTCATTTTTAAATAGCTAAATGTAAACGTATATGCTTAGAAAATATATAGTTTATATGATTTCAAAAAGAGTAGTCTAGTAAATACAAAGATTGGTTTGGTTTGGAGCAAAGTCGTATTTTCTATGTAAAGTGCCGTAAAAGTGTACCACGCCCTTAGGGTCCCCACACACTAAGGAGCGAGATTACGCGATTTATCGTCGCATCCCAATCGCGGGTCAAAAATAAATATCGCATCATCTCGCCCGCTGGTCTGGGCCATATGCGTGCGATGAAGAGATTTTTTTTTTCCATCTCCTCATGATCGCAACAGCATCTCATAGCCATGCAATGGTTTTAGGACTGCAATAAATCATCGCATCATCGCGCTTCGTCGCCGCTTATCTCATACCGATCTCCAGTGGCCCACACCAAGGAGTGCGATGACGCAATGTTTTTTAGTTTCCGCTTTTTGCAAAAGATGGCGCTTTGGTCGTCTAGCAGCTGTTTAAAATTCTGACCCACAGATGTCGCTACATGAACTTCCCGGCCTGTCACTTTCGCAAAACGTGCCTCCGACACATTGTTTACAGGGACCCGTACTGTTCTGGTCAACTCTGGACAAGCTGGTAGTGGTATGCCACCCAAAAAGGCTGCACGTAGGCCTAAAAAGGCCTAGACGGTCCAGAAGATTCGGAGGACTGGAAATAGTAAAACACCTGTGAAATCTAGGCCGCAGAAGAATAGTGGGAGTGGTTCTGAGACTGAATCTGAGCCAGGGAGAGCATCTCCGCTTATTATTAATATTAAGACGCCGGGAAAATTCCGAAAACTGCAGGACACGCATGGTCATGGTAACAAGCAGAAAAATCTACGAAAACATGGACAGATATAAAGGCCTGATCATGTTTTAAAATCATTGAAAACAATTGTCTGTGTGTTTATTTCCATAATCAGGCACATTGGTTTATTAAACCAAAGTTCTTTGATTACTAAGTTTTAGTAACGTATTCTGGTGAAAAACAACGTGTAGAATTCATTTTTACTTTATTGTTAGCCATGCCCTATTATTTAATTAAGGATGCACATACAAGCACTAAAATGGGAGTACCATTCGTATGACATATTTTCAATCCGTGAAAAGTATATAATATTATTTTGACCAGAACTTGGTCAGTTTTCTTGAAAGGGATAGCTGGCCCATTGTTTAATGATGATACTAACGAAAGATAGAGAATGTCGACCCTCAGTGCGCCACCCCTGTCATGATTAATGAAACTAAGTTAGTCAAGAATTCTTTGTAGAGATGTAACATGGTGGTTCTTTGCTGCTCAGGGTCGTCACGCCTTCGCAGCCATTCATGCATCCAAATTCTCTTAGCTCTTCTCTTCTTCCTTAGCTTGGCATTTAATTTATACGTGATCAGCAGGCCCATATAGGACGTTGACACTGCAATTTGTTGCGCCATCTTTAAAGACCGTGTAAATAGGTCGCATACACAATTATAGTGGGTCACCAACAGATGTCACTGTATTCATACAGTTGCAAAACCACCTTGTTTCATTTGCTATACAAATAGGCCTACGTTGTGGTGGACTGCATTCAATCTCGGCTAGTGCAGTATTGGCGACAATCGCACGCACTGGTGTGGGCTTTTGGAGATAATCTCTCGCACGATCGCAATCTCAGTGATGTGGGCAGCTCGCGATGGTTATCTCAGGGCCTATGCGATGAGGAGATTTTTCATGCGATCGCCGTTTCGTTCCACGCGACATCGCATCAAAATCGCTTCGCACTATCGCGTTAGTGTGTGTGTGGGTGTGGTGGTGGTGGGAGGGGGGGTCTTACCTAATTTTTTTTTAGTATCTTCAAACTTGGAACAGGGATGTGACATTTACCTAAATGTTAGTGACCATGGCAGGATCAACATTATTTAAGAGTTGTAACATTTTAAAAATGTGCTTAGTAAGGGTAGTTGTAATTTTTTAAAGTCCTGAATATGTTAAAATGAATAATAGATACAGATGTCGTTATAACTGTCATACATTGTTGACTGTTGTGCATTAAGTTGGGCTAAAATTGTAACAATCTGAATTATGCTAAATAGGGACATTTAAAATATCTGAAAAAGTATGGGAGATAGAGATGCTGTTCTAACTTGTACCTAATTGCATTTTGTAGACTAATTCGCTTCTAAACAAACATTCCTTTCCAGTCAAATATGTTTTTGATTTGTTGATTCTTTAATTTTAGCTCAGCTCAGACGAACATCTACACAATGGCGGTGATACAGGCACGGCTGGCGCTACGACCTTTAAAGAAGTAAAGGTCGACCTGCTTAATAAAATAGCAAACATTTTTCTCAATGGATTAAATTGAACAATACAAACGAAAAGAGCCACGATCTACAGAAACTTGAACAAAAATTGCACGGATGGTGCAAGACAGACTTTGAAGAAGCCATGCAGTATAGGCCCTTCGTAAACGGAAATTTCTGTTGGAGCAAATTATACAACGCTTTTGTTTGGAAGAGACGACAATGACCCAGAAGTGGAACGCTCAATGTAAACTTCCAAATTTAGTAAAAGTAATAATAATAATGATGATAATAAAAATTGATGATCAACTAAACGTTTATCCATTCAAGAAGCTGCGTTATTTATGTTTCAATTTCCAGTCTTCGACGTAACACAAGAAAATGGATCTTATTAGGCTCGAATTGCCAACTATTAATGGTCGTAAGCTAGGAAGTCGTTATCAGTCGATGCTTTTCTAAAGTAAATTAAAGATCAGAAACTGTTGTTATACGACTTATGTTCTTATTTTTTCGTTTTTCCTCAAGATTGACGGTATGTTATTTTCTTTTTTGTTTTCTGTACGTTCTTCCAAAATGAATACTAAAATAAAAAAAATTCAACTATGTGTGGTCTGTTTTTATTTTTCTATTCCCATGTAAAGATCGAAAATATGCTTTAATTTCATCTTCACAAACAAATGAGGTCCTTGTATTTCGACTATAAGTTGCTGTATATTCTGTATGGTGATCATTAAATTGTGGTGCGTGAATTCTGTTGTCTCCATTCCGAAATTCTGCGACATTTACCATTCTCACGCCTCAGCGACAAACGGTACGCCTAATTTTCCTTACTGATGCAATTATTTGTACCACAAGTATCACTGGTTGGTACACTGTATTGGCCTATGTGCCGCTACATAGGGTATACTTTTCAACAAATTGGTATTGATTGGGTTATCAAAACAAAGACATTTGGTACAGATTGGGTATAGAAAAAGCCACGGAGTAGCACAGAATGGGTTATCAAAACAAAGACATTTGGTACAGATTGGGTATAGAAAAAGCCACGGAGTAGCACAGGCAGGGTATCCATCTGAACCTGGCCCAGGCAGGGTTTTTTCACTCTATTGCAACTGTAATTAGGCCAGGATTTGCTCAGTGTGTGCCACCATCTACTCGGTACAGGAAAAACATTATTGACAGGATTATCGTTCATTCACATTTAGTATTGAATGCATGGGTGAATCAACGGTGGTACAGACAGGGTTTGAGTGTTGCAAGCCTAGTGAACATACCCGTTAATGTAAGTCTATTTAGGTAGCCGCCCCCCCCCCCCCCCGTAGATCGTTGTAGCAAGGGTTTGTATACTACCTTCCATTAAATAATTAAAATTAAAATGAATTTTTGATGAATGTAAATGAAGGCAAAACACCTGAATTCTGGTAATGACCCTTGATCTTTGATGACGTAATAGATGGTTTCCCGGATAGGCCCTTTGTCGGGCGTCCACGCCTGGCCTGAAGAAGGTAATAGACCGTTTCCAGTGCCAGTGGAATTAACAGTTCAAACTTAATTTCAGGTAAGTTTAAAGCAATACAATAAAATTTCTGTCAAATTTGTTTAAAAGGAAAAACCTAAATTGTTGTCATAATGGGAAAGTATCTCTTTCTCCTCTAGCTGAATATCCTGGCGAACTTAAAACATTGTAGATATTAAAGTATCCTACAATTTTATATCATTAAAACTGTTATATATAGAGGTGCCAATCCAACCTCAATTTATATGTTTGTGACATAGCCACATCCAATGAATCATGAACCAAAAATGTGGCGTTTTGATTTATGTAAATTGAGTGAATACATAAGATTGAATTCTTGAATAACTTTCAGACTATTACAAAAACAGGTGTCAGTCCAACTTCAATTTGTAGGTTTGTGACACTGTCGTATCCACTGAAACACAAACCAAAGTTGCAGCATTCTAATTTATGCAAATTAGATGAACACACAAAATTTAAATGTTTTGAATAACTTCAAAACTATTATAGACTGAGGTGTCATTCAAACATCAGTTGATAGATTTGTAGGATAGTTGCATCCAATGTACCGTGAATCAAAGTTGTAGCAGTTTGATTTATGCAAATTATGCAGAATAATACACAAAATTTAAATCTTTACTAGCTTCAAAACTAGAAGAGATTTAGGTGCATTTCCAACTTCAATTTATAGGTCTTTTACATATCTGCATAAAAAAATATTGTTGCAGGAGTTAAATAAATACTGAAAAGGCAATCTGTAAAAGTTTTCTAAACACACAGTGATCTGCTGACAAGCAAATCAAATTTTTCTCGTTTTCCTTGCTTGCTCTATGCGCATTGCTCAGCCAAGCTTTGAATACTGTATAGCACTATTAGCGCCACTTGTAAACCCTTCCCTATTACCCATCTGGCATGCGACATCTTACTTTCACACTATACTTGATGCTTTCTTTCCGTTTCTGTGTGGTGCTGATCCTGTAGAAATCCATTGCAGGTCTCGCCTATTTGTAAAATATAGTATGTTAAACATTCTGTAGTGTACGATTAATGAATTATGGAGGCTTGCTTCCAGTTACATTGAAGATTACTGTATGTAACATGACCTGAAACTGGATGGGGTTTTTTACATGTACACAGGAACTGTATTGTGCAAGGACTTGCCAGTTGATCAGCATAATCCCCTTTAGTTACTGAACTTCTCCAATTTATTATGAATATCAAGATTAAAATTAGACACAGTTTCTTATTTATATATGTGAACTTTTCTTGATGTGCACTATCTGGCATGGCCAGAACGAACGTTGTTTGTATTAATGCCAGTGCACCTTTCTCAATTTATTTATTGCCATTAGCCCCAACAGAAGGCTATATGTGCAAGTCACATGCATATTTGTATATGGCCCCACAGAGGGCCCTGAATACAATAAAGTTTCTGTTTCTTCTTCTACTATCTCAAAGGAAACCCAATGTAAAGATTTTTGACGCAGGCCAAATATTTTAATGGGAGACTCTCAGATTCAAATACTAGACCAATTTCCTACTCCAGTTGTTTCCATAGTCACTTATCTGTTCATTAGTAATCTATTTCGCAATATATGATGATAGCCAACAGCAAAAACACCAGCATTTCTATTTCATCATTATCTATGTACATACTTACATGTCCCATGCATTTTGTGTATATTTACAAGCAAGTTTATTTTCCAGTTTTCCTTCTGAGGTAACTTAGTTATCATCTCCGTATTATTTGCATTGTACCTTGCTTCTTGTACATGTTGTTTTGTGCAACCTTTCAAAAATAACTGCACAGGAATGAAATGACAATATATGGCCCCATGACCTTGAAAATCAGGTCAAACTCACCAATATATGATGCCAACTTACATCTTACTATGCTTCACAATCCTACCCAAGTTTCATTGTGTGAAATCCATCATAATTACCCAAAAACTAAATAATCATATGTGGCTTTGTGACCTTGAGAATTGATAAGATCATCCGAATACAATCCCAAGCTGGGCCTTATCGTTACATAATCCTCCATTTTCACAAAGTTTTGTAAAATCTTTCAACAGTTATCACACAGGATCCTACGTTTTGAAGAACAAGAACAAAAAGTGGTAGCAAACACAAGAAACAGAAATGATAGGTCTCCCGATAGGATAGCACACAGGAGATGCAATGCATGCACCTAAGGTGTTTCAGTACCCTTGTACTCTTTTCCCTAAATCCAAAATCAATGTGTCAAAATTATCTGTACTCCTTTTTTCTCTAAATCCAAAATCAACATCTGTGTCAAAATTATCTTTACGGTTTTCCCTTACTACAGAATTGAAATCTGCGACAAAATTATGATTTTAGTTTGCCACAACAAGAAGTGAGGCAGTTACTTGAGTGACAGAGTGTTCTGGACTGTGCATCCGAGGATGTGGATCTGTGCATTTGCAATATACACTGCCCTGCAGTCAGCATGTTCAGTTAGTCTCTAGTGATGATACCAAAGTACTACTCACAACAGAATTTTTCCAATAACAGAACAGCTGCTATGTTTTTGAACAAACTTCTGACAAATCTTCCTGATTGGTGTCCTAAAATAGGAGACAAGCATAAAATGCTGGGTTTATTTTATTTGTCATTTGGTAAGAAAAATTATGGATCTAAACTCAAGCACAGTATTCATGATTTCGACCAAACTCCCCATTTCCCTCCACTCTGCTAGAAGCAGAGAAAACAAGGAGCCTTGTCAGTTTATTAGGCAAACTACAGTACAACAAGCAGCCTTCACAACATTGAAATGAAGAACTGTACACAGTTTCCATCTGTACTGTCACTGCAGTGCACACCGGCCAAGAATATTTTGTAATGGTTTTGTCTTGTACAAAGTTGTTCTCTGGATGCAGATCACAGATATACTGCATGTATTGTCTATAGTACTCTTGCAAAATCATAATGAAGACTAGTACAATTTTAGCAGTTTACCAAACAGTCACTCATGGTCTCATTTGACTGTCTACTGGACATGAGAAAAATTAATGTAATGCTCCATGCAATATTGGAATAAGAAAAAACCATATACTTTTTTCAACACTTCACTCATTCCATACTATGGTGACAGGCATTGGGCAGTGCCAGAACCACTGACTTAAGACTATAGGCAAGTTGGTACTTGAATGAAAGCTCTTTTCATGAAGAATTTGAATGTGCAATTGTCGTCTTGAATCAAGGTAAATATACAGAAAAATCAAACTGGTATGGAATGAGTTAACCACATTGCCCTGATGTTGTTAGGTTAGCTTATGTACAAGCTAAAATCTCTGTACCTTGAATAAACATACTTTTCCTTTGTTCTTCAGGTTGAAAAGTCTGAAAGAAGATGTATTGCAGCTCCCAAGTATTTTGTGAGCACCATCAAAAAACATTTCTATTCTTCCATAAAGTTCACACTGCTCACTAGTCTCTGTCATACAAAGACAACTTTCACTATCATGCACATTACACTATGCACCACTAAGCCTCTGATCTTGGATTGACATCTATATTTGTCCAGTAGTTCCCAGTTCCTTTTTCATTAATATGTCTACATAATGTGAAACTAGTTGCTCAATATGTGCAGTGAACAGTGAAAATGATTGCACACCCACAATGTCAAATTTCAAAGTCACGTGACCATAATGGGGACAAACACGAGAGCTGTGTGAACAGTCCATGCTTAGCTGACCTAAGCTTGTTCGAAAAATTAAAAGTTGCCACTGAATAGACCTGTGTTGAACTTCAGCTTTATAAAAATTAGGCATCCACTGCAGTGCCACCTAGTGAACAACTTTGTTTGATCTTTTCACAAGGAACATATCCATCAAGTTTCAGCTACATTTGAGTGATGGTTCTAGAGAAGTAGAAAAAGTGAAAACAAAAACAGAAACAAAAACAAACCAAAAAATCACGAAAAATCAGCAAAAAAAAAAAAAAAAAAAAAAAAAAAAAATGAAGTGCCACCTATTCAACAAATTAAGAACTAGGAGTCCCTGTGTGATATCAAGCAATGGGAGTTTCAGAGAAGAAATTTTTCAAAATTTGCCCCCCCCCCCTCAAAAAAAAAGAACCATAGTATTCATAAAACATGCAAAATCACTGGAGCGTGATCATTTGAAAAAAAATGTGTAGAGACTAATTCAAGGTAATTTAAAAAAAATGTGTAGAGACTAATTCAAGGTAATTTCCCAATAAGTTTGAAGAGGATTCCCGCCACTGTTGTTTTTGGAGAAGTCGAAAATGTTAATTGTGGATGCTGACGGAAGACGGATGTAGAACCATCAAATACCCTCAGCTGACTGACAAGCTAGCTGGGCTAAAAAGTTTACTAAATCTTTAATTCCCACCTTTGTGTGTTGTGTAGACACAACTTTTTCAAAATTCATTTTAGTGGGTGGGGGGTTGAATTAAAAAATTCAAATTTAAGGTACTTGTAAGGTTTTAATATTAATGCTGACTCCTGGAAAAACTATATACTTTTTCATATTTTATTTTTTTGTCTCGTTTTGGTTTAATTTCTAGATTCTATATGCTTATATACACACTTTGGCACCTTTTACTTGAAACACGTGACCCTGTGCACAAAAGCACCATAAATATCAAGGCACAACATGTTGAAGTGAGGAAACTGCATCTGTTGTGTTAATCGCCATAGTACTGAAACGACAGGAGAAAAACACAGTGAACATAAAATACATGTCAGTTTCCCAATGAGACAAAAAATAAGAAGGAAAACATGCAGTTCACCTGGTAAACGGGTTCCAGTATTCAGCACTGGTTGACCCAGAACCAGTATGTTGACTTTCCTAATATGGGAAATAAACATTTCAAACATAGGTTTGAAAACTGAAGCTACGTGGTAACGAAATTGAAACTAGGCCGTGCGCATGCGTACATACGTACACAGCGTAGCAACATATGTGTTACTCCTAACTATATATATGGAACACTTTGAAATCCCTGCCAGTGCCTGATGAGACCTAGACAGGTCGAAACGCGTCGCACAGTTTCAAGTTGCCTCTTCTTGGCTACTTGCTTTGTCTAAATCGAAGTTAATACATGTGTTCATATTTCACCACATTGAATCAAACAATTTTATGTTCACCCCTCAAAAATAAAGGATCATCCTGCATGTATATAGCAACTTGCATGACCTCAAGATAAGCATTGTGGTCACATTGTGGAGTATAGCCCATGCCATTATTTTCCTCTGCTGTAGCAGGGTTCCTGCAGCCCAGAGAACTTCAAAATTAAGGACTTTTCATGACAATTTCACAGTATTTTGACTAACATTTTATGGTTTCCCATATTCCCAAGATTACACGTCTTTTGGCACAGCCAATATCGGAACCACTATTTGTCCTTTGGTACTTGCTCGATCCACAAACTAAGCTCCTGGTCTGTTAGCCAAGCTTTGCTGAAAACACATTTACCCATGATAAAGGAGAACTCTGCTGTTTATATTGACAAAATGCTAAACGAGTCACTGACCCCATTCACCACGTTGTTCGAGGCGCCATTTGCAATAGTAGAATAAAGCTGGTCATCCTTGTGTGCAATGGTCTACGCGCAATTTAATATACACCTCCGTTTAAGCATTCCCTGAGTGCCCTTTGCACTGCCTTCGAATCCCTTGAAATGATAACGCATTATCTAAGCGGAAAGGTAAAGGCTCTCGATCCAGTCCCTCCCAAATCGACAATTAATGACTTTTAATGCCACATATTCAAAATTTATTGCCTTGTACAGGCCTTAAAAACACTTAATTAAAATTACAGACTTTTACTGATTTTTCATGATGCGTGGGAACCCTGTGTACAGCAGTTCACCCTCGGCAAGATCTCACAGTTCAATCGGCAACAATGAAAAAGAAATAGTGTCATAATAACATATTCAACTCACATAAAAAGCTGAATTATTTCTATGGTTCACATAATCACACCTGGACCATAAAAAGTGACTGTTTCTCAATACACAATTTCAAATCATAACAATAAAAAATGTGAAAATTTACAAATTATATAAAACTGACCACTTCCGTTGACAACTTCCATTATGCTCCCATTAAAGTTAAGAACCAGCACTCTGACCAGTTGATTATTACAGCATGACAGACTCTTGGTCAGCTTTCCTGAAAGAGAGTGGTAATTTTTGAGTGGTAGCTGAGGTGCGGATGGTGTCTGTAACTTCTCCAGGCAAAAAGACAGTCCAAGAGTCTGCATCATGCCTCCATCTGGATTTTTGTTTTGTTTGCTTTTAATTTTTTTTGCTATTGTTTGATACCACATAATATACATTTCCTGCTTTCTGGGTATGTTTTGCACTTTGCTTCACTGCTAGCAAGGCAAAAGGTGTGCAACAAGGAATTAGGTGGTAGTGGGGTGGGTTTTACTGGCCTGTGCTGTTCATATCATGAGGCGTCTTTCTGAATAAGACGCGCCTCAGGACAAGCAAATTTTCCTTCTTGAATTTTGATGTGTCTTATAAGCGCAGGTCCATCTTATTGTTCATAATGCGAGGACCTCTCCAGAACATGTCATCTCTTCCTGAACATGCAGTCCATTTAAATTATACTCCACTCATTAACATGGGTTTTCATGCTTGCAACATGAAGTTACTAGGAAAAGCAACATTCAAATAGTCACTATCCACATAAAGTCTATCCTGTCACTTCCAATGTTTTCTTTGCCTGCACTTTAAATATGATCCTGTTTGTTTTCAGTGATATTCTGGTATCCATAGGAAACTGACAGCATATTTACAAAGCAGATCACTACATGGTACATTCCTTATTTCTATGTACAGAGCTCTTCCGGCTCAAGCTCTTGCAGCATCTTGCTTTCAATATATTTTACATCAGTCTGCTAATGATGGAACATGATAAACTGCACAGTTTATCTACATCTGTCACCATAACTACATGATGATTCACAATCCATTGCCATGGTCACATGATGATGCCCGATCTGTCATCATTGGGACATGCCATCACATGTATGAAGTTCCTGTCAGTCCTAGGATAAGGTCTCCCCTTTTGTCACCTGAAATAAGAAGTTGATTCATGACACCAAAAGAATCAATAAAAGCACCTACTAAAAGGCTTTATCAGCCAGAAATATTAGAACTTTTACCAGTCCAAATTATAGAAGAATGGAAATAGGAAGAGCACCAAAGCCACAAAGTCCTGGGGGTAATACCTCTTATGCTGCCAAAAATTTTCAAACAACAAAATAGTGGATTCTGGTGCAGTTCAGGGACAAAAATTGATACAAAAACCAAAGTAACCTTGTGGTACTTTTTATTATTACTTTTAAAAAGGTGTTAGAGTTAAACACCCATATTTTTTCTCCCTTCCACACTCAACTGACTAAACCCCCATGTACTACTGTTATTCACATTTATAAACACTACAATGCCTTTAGGAAGTATTCATGTTTTGTTAGAATTTACAAATGTTTGAATTCTGATGGGTAGAATACGATGATCAGTTAATTTAAAGTGCTGCAGAAGAATGATATTTTAAACTTACAGACCAACAGATGCTGTGTCATTATGTCCAAATATTAAATTTATAACACACTACTGAATGAAATATTTCAGAGTAAGTATATTAAAAAAACATGAGGCTCATGGGCCTAGGGCCATCCTGACATATAACCTGATGACCATCATCAAAAATGCATTTCCTGAAATGCATTCCTTTCATGATCCGGAGAAATTAATTAAGGTCATCCATATGATGCAACATCAAACTACCACATGAACACACATTTGTGGTACATTCAGTACTATTTCCCTCATTCCTAATCAACATGGGGAATTTAGTGTCCTTTTCATAAGTGCCTTATGACCTTGAAAAATAGGTCAAGGTCACATGACATACCGTACTGGACGCCATAATCGTCGCAGCTGGAGGGGTAAAATAATTTTTTCAAAGCCATACCTGCGACTATTATGCCGACTACAGTCTAAACTTCCCGGGGACTTAGCCTGGGAGGAAGTTTTCTTGACGATGGAAAAGACCGGTGGCCATGTTTGTTTACATTGCCGGTGTACATACATTGTGATGGTCTTCAAAAAGTCTCAATAATGCAATAAAATGTATAACTATAGGCTTACCCTTACTATAATCTGCGTATTCTTGTTCATAGTTTAATATGCAGACAGAAAAACGGGGGAAATACGCTCAATCAGTGTTCATAAGACAAGCATGCATGTTTGCCATGTGTTGGTCACATGAAACAGTTGTGTTTATGCAATCTCGCGAGAGTCTCGAAAATGAGAGTAGTCATGGCGGCACCCTAATGGAAACGCATGTGGATAATCCACGATGTTTTTGCAGCGAGATTTAAGAAATTTAAATGACAAAATTTTAAAACAAATACCAAAGTTTGATAACTCATAATGTTTTTAAGTTGTTGTATGATAGCATTTACCCGCTGATAGCGAGAATCTGACACAAAACGACAGTTTTAACATGAAAGTGAGAAGCGAGATTCCAGTTCACTTTTCACATACCGAGACAAAATAAAAAGGCAACACAGTTGGATGTTTTTAAGTTTATTTATTTTCATTTTAACTTTATTCACCAGCTTTAAATCACAGATTTTTGTTCATTCCTTGTCATGAGCAGCCTGGTTAAACTTCTTCATGGTGATATCCGGGAGACCGTTTTATTTTTTTTATTTTTTGGGGTGCGATTATTGTGCCACACGTACCTTGAGGTGTCTTATTCCCCCTCCACAGTTGGGGGTGCGACTTTTGTGCGGGTGAGACTATTATGGCGTCCAGTACGGTATTACAAAATTTGGCCATTGGCCATATGGTGTGTAAGTTTTACAGTTCCATCGCAATTTTCATGTCACAGGCATCACAATAAAATCATTTCCTGATATGCAATCCCTCTGTGGCATTAAGAAAGTAAGTCAAGGTCACCCATATAATACATTTGCAAGTTCCATCTCACTCTACAATGAAACTAATAAATTTCAAGTACTTTGAGTGCCTTGATGCTAGTTCCAGTTCATACCACCAGTGGCACAACAATGACTCCACATCAGGGTTTTCCCCAGGAAAAAGAAGCTTTACATTTTTGGTTATGCTCAAATGTTGATTTGTATTTGTCTGCTCAGTTAAGTAAATTTTGTCCTAAAAAGTGTCTTTTTGGCCTTAAAAGCTGCAATTTTTGCACTTTTTCCAAAAATCATAGCTTTATGGGAAACATTTAAAGCTTTATGGTCAAGTTGAAAGCTGAACTTTTTTTTTCAGCTTTACAGTACCGTTAAGCTATACACCTTCAGGGAAAACCCTGCACATCACAGGGTTGTCTATCATGTTCCCGTAATCAAAGTGTTAGCCAGAGTCTAAGTGTCCTTTTGGACACCTGGTTTGAAATTTGGAGACTCAAATTTCAATTTCTGGCTAACACCCTGCCTGAAATGGTATACATGTGTTGATACATGTGCACAAGTTCAGATGTACTGACCATAACAAAAATATCATTCCCCGATATGTATTCCACCATGACCTTGAGAAAGTGGGTCAAGATCACCCATATTAAGCATTATTAAATAATCTATGAATAAGCAGTTTATGATTGGATAATTCTTGTCACATGAGGCTTTGCTGTTTAAGTGATGTTTGCTGGCCAGTTGACATTAACTTTGTGCATGTGCATGCATCACGGTTGCGTGCCACTGTCCAAGGAAAATGGAAGAGGCGGAGGTTGACATTGGTTTGTCTGGTCGATATCACAGCATGCTTATAATTTGTTCATTGTAATCACTATTTAAATATTTATCACTTTTTAACAGCAAATATGGAATATCATGTTCTTATTCCTTAATAAAAATGAATATGGACTTTTCAGTGGATATACATGATGTGGATATCGACCAGAAAAACCAATGTCAACTTAAGTCGACATTGTTTTTTCTGGTCGATATCACAGCATGTCTTGGTCAATTATGGTTTTTCTGGTTGATATCACAGCATGTCTATCCACTAAAAAGTCCATAATTGTATAATATTAAAATTCTCTATATGATTCACATTTGTGGTACATTTGGTTTTGATCGCTTTATTTCTGAAAATGTAGAATTTAGTGTCCTTTACTGCAGCGTTAATGAACTTGAAAATTGGGTAAATATCATCCAACATTTGACAAAATCTGGTGGCGCTGCTAAATTTTGGCATGTTTTAGTCTTTATGCCTGATCAACATTCTCATTAAGTTTTGAGATGATTCATTAAGAACTTTCAAAAAACAGCTTTCTCAGTATTTTCCTAGTTCAGCCCAAATATTACATAATACTATAGGTAGTTCCTCCAACATGGAACTTGACCTAGATTTTCATACACTTGCTAAGTCCTGAAAATTATATGGAGCAAATATGAAAACTGCTGACTGTATTGCATTCACAAGCCAAAGTTAATGGATGGATGAACAGACACACACATTAGTGATCATTTAAGCTCTATGACCTATGGTCAGCAGAACAACAACAACGAAAAAAAAAAAAAAAGATCGAAGCTCCCAGGCTGTTTAGGACTGCAGTGTTCTCTGCAGCTTAAAATAGCGGGGAGATTTCCTTTTTTTTTCTTCAGATTTCTGCACCTGTTGCAGGCTTGTTTGATAATACATTGTATAGTACAGTACCTCATTCATCTTAATTTTAACCTTTCACATATTTGCTTTTTGTTCATGCAGACATGTTCTAGTTTCAGACTCCAACTTCTGCAAGAGTCCATTTTGCTCTCAGAATCCAACGTTAAAAATATGGTTTATAATTAATGTTGCCATGCCGTCTTTATATAATTAAAAGCTACAGTGACCACTGTCTGTTGTAAGACTCCAACATTTTTTGGGTAACTGCTACCTGTCAAAGCTCACAGAATGAAAATTTTTATGGATACATCAAAGATGTCACTCAACTACACAGTTTTTACCTAAGATGTTATCAAAATGACTATGTACCCCCTCTCTTTTTCATTAAATTTTAGCTGTTCTAACAAAATTGAGGTAATTTTTTTAACAAGAAAAGGCAAATTACCTGGATTCAGGTAAAATCCGGAAAAGTGGCACCCCTGATACATGTACGTGTAAAAGGTATATATTTTTGTAATGGACATGACCCAATGGTTCTAAATATGACTATAGCTTCAACCTTTCACTTAATAACAAATAAATATTTAGACTTACATGTATTTAGCTTTGTGGCAAACATGTCAAATGTCAGATCCCTATGCCAATGTGGAAATGATGGTTTACAAATTCTATCATCATCATGGCACAAGATTCAGGTACATTAAGTGTATACCGCTACCAGGTATACAGATTTTATAGTTTGTCTGTTCCCTGCCAAAAGTCCAACCAAGGAGCCTTTCTTTAGCTCCTTGATCCAACATTCTGTGAAGTCAGCAGTTAACCACAGTGTACACACTCTGAGCCAGGGAGTTTTTCACTTACATGTAATTATCAAAACATCTGACTTGAACCACTTTCCTTTACTTCCTGGTAGAAAATACACTGTTGATGAACACTTACTTTTTGATAGCCATTTTTATGATAAATATGTCAGTTTAATATAGCTAATTCCCAAAATCAATGTGATTATGACACCTTCCCCATTTAACTCTGCACAAAAAGTGCATTACAAGAAACAATCTACTGTAAATTGCTTTATTTTCGCGTGTTCAAATTTTCACGGTTTTAGTATTTTTGACATTTCACTGTAGTTTTAATTTCACTGTTTTGGACATAATTCCCATTCTAACAATGTTAAAATATTATTTCGCTGTGTTTTATTTTCACGGTTTTGGGCCATCAGCGAAATAAGCAAAAATAAGAATACAGCGAAATTAAAGTAATTTACAGTATTGACTGAAGTGCTACCTCATCGATTACATAATAGAAATCAGAAAGAGTTGCCTCCTGTTGTGGTGTTTTTTGCAGCCTGGCTCAGTGTGGACCACTGTAGCCAAGGCTTGCAAGGAGAAATAGAGCTGAGCAGGTGAGAACCACTGTGGGAAATACAAGTAGGCTTCATCCCAAGTATCTTTAGCTACTTGGGGAGTACACAGCACGGTTCCTACCTGGCTCCAAAAATGCATTATAGTTTTTTTTCAGTGTTTATTTTGCAGAACTTTACGAAAAGCAAAATTTGATGCTTCCATGTTCTGAACTACATCTCTTTTTGAAAGCATGGACTGTAAATTGTTTTATTTCATGGCTTTTTTTTTTTTTGTATTCATGACATTTCACTGTTTTGGACCTAATTCCTATTCAAACGATGTTAAAATATTATTTCATTGTGTTTTTGTTTTCACGGCTTTGTGCCATCAGTGAAATAAGCAAAAAAAAAAAAAAAAAAGAACACAGCAAAATTAAAGCAATTTACAGTATCAGGAAAATTCAATGAGATTTAAAAAATCCCTGACAACATTTTTGAACAACACTAGTGTTTGTGATTTTGTGAAGAAACCTTTGAAATTTGAATAAACTTGGGAATAGTCATATTTACATTTGCAAAGGGGTGCAACATTTGACATATTGTTTAACCCTTCCCCCCTTGAATTGACACTTGAGTCAACAACTTTCCTTGGCATGAGTTGGGCACTAAGTGTCCAACTCATGCCAAGGAAAGTTGTTGACCTGGGGCATGAGATCTTGATAGGGCTCATCTCTAATTCTCAGTCATAACTGTTTTTCATTACTGTTGAAATTATTTGAAAACACTGAAGCAAACGACATTTGACCACCAGCCAGTTTTGGCGGGTTTAGGGGGGAAAGGGTTAACCTTTCCCACTTGAATCAAGACTGAGTCAACAGATTCCTTGGCATGGGTTAATGCCCAACACGTCAAGGAAAGCTGTTGACCTGGGGCATGTGATCTTGTGATGTCTCAGCTACAGTTCTCAGTCAAATTATTCTTCATTACTTTTGAAATTAGTTGAAAACACTGTGGTAGTCAACATTTGACCACCAGCTGATTTGCCCAGTTCAAGGGGAAAAGGGTTAATGATTATTTAACAATAACATCACAAGGTTGAAATTATAATTATATTTAAAATCTTTTGATCATTTTCTATCCAGATACATGTATATATAATTTATAATTGTCTGCATTAACACTTTTCAGTCTGTGAGCAATGGTAATTTACCTAAAATGTGCTCTTTCACCAGAGAGTATGACTTTTTATATACTTTATACACTGCATGCCATGAAACTAAAAAGGCTTCATTTCCAATTGTGCATTTATAATTTTTACATTTCAAACCACTCATTCATAGAGTTTTTTTAAATTTACTGTTTGGCCTAAACCTATTAAAATACATTCCAATTGTGTGTGTATGTTTTGTTCATTATTATTATTCTCAGCAAGACATGCATTCAGTAAAAATATTCTTCAACTAGGTGAAGCTAACCCCAGTACAAATAAAACAAGTACATACCCTCGCCTCAATATACTCAACCCGCCTTTCCAGCGATGTCAGCTTCTCATTCAATGTGGCAAGTCTTGACCTGCATGACAAGTCTACAACAGAATGGAGATTTCTGTACAGTCAGTAATTCTTTAGCTTGAAACTTCTACCTAGACCCTATGTCAATGGTGTTAAATCCAATCGAGCAGGAATTAACACCCCTATCTTGGAAAAAATGCCACAAGATATCACATACTTTAGGTATCCTCAAACGGCTCAACAAGTTTCTGCCTGTTATGTCACTTTTATTAATTTACAATTCCCTTAATTTTTCCTCACCTAAATTACTGTAGCCTTGCTTGGGGCCATCCTTGTGATTGAACTCTACCATTTTCACCGAGAGCTTTTTTTTAGGAGACTAAAAGTTTTTAAAATGACTTGGATTTTGAGGCAAAATTGACTGTTTTCTTTCATTTCATGCACTTTTCACAAGAACCTCCCAGTCATGCCTCTTTAGGGGTTGACACCTATGTTACATATCATCATCCATGACTGACAAGTTTTAAAGTCAGCGTCATTGTAACATCGATATTGTGTCCTTCCTCTGAATGTGGTTTTTATTTTTTTATTTTTTTTTTGTGTTCATTCAGTTTGTTTACGACCTCCCCCGCCCGCCAAGCTCAAAATGCTCGTGTGTATTGCCACTGTATTGAAACTGTGGCCCACTGAACTTCTGAAGTCTGAAACATTTGGTAGCAAAGCCCACCACATGACATTTTTGCATAAAAATGTTTGCCATAGCAGGTTTTGCCTGACTCTGGAAGTCGGGTTTCTGCGGTCAAGTTCCCTCAACTGATGTATACACTGCATATTAGGGATATGACATTAGGGCCGTAGGGACCAGGGGGAAGTTGTTCAGACAGATTCACTGAGTCTGAGACTGAGTCTGAGACTGAGTCTGAGACAACATAGTCATATACACGTAGTCCGTAGTCGTCAGGAAGTTGAAAAGTGACACCTATACCTGTCGGATTTTACGAGACAAAAACCTACCAAATGAATTCAAAAAATCTGCAATCTTCTTGATGCTACATGTGATCACTTCAATATATTCTCTATTTGCCCAGTCCTGCTGAATTTGCCTCTGAATCTGTGACATCTGAGCCTGCGGATCTCTTCCTTGCGAAGCCATATTTTTCGCCGGGACCAAGAATTCACTGTTACGCCTTATTTCATTGGACATCTGAATTCCATTGACCAATGATCATCCTTGTGACAAATTGCATAGAGAAAGTGCAGAGGAAAATCCACCAGATGGCGATACAAACTTTGTTTACAAGATGACTGACAGTCAGAAGCCGAGGTGACCGCAAGCTATGACATGCAAAAAGGGTCTTATTTCAATTGAGAAAATCCGAGAAGACCAGATTTGCAGGTGGAAAAGGACAAGACAGTATGGTGGGTATACAGTGTAGAAAATGAGATATTCTGTGTGTAGGAAAGCTGGTTCAAGATCGGATTTTGTGTAAGACCTTTCGCCCGGTTATTCATAATCATGTCTGTTGAGTTGTGTCATGACCTGTCCTTGTTCGTTGATGACATCCCATCACATACCAGACTTAATGCAACAGATAACCCAGTAACGACGGGTACCAGGTCACTCAGTTGCGTTCAATATGCAGACGATTTGGCATTGATGTCAGAAACATATGAAGGCTTACAGTCATGCCATCAGCTATTTGAATAGCGCCACAAAGCCTGATTTTACCAATTTGCAGGATCCACAGATCGCGCAGCGCATTCTCAGGATCTAGCGTTTTGCACACACATGGATGGATAGTGCTTGGAGGGATCATCAATGATGATTTCCCCAAGGAGAATGCAACAATCCATGAATGGCGCAGCACATTCTTCTGTTGGGGATACTGTATTATATGGGCACAGTACCAGTGGAAATGTGGCCACACACATAGTACCGTATTATCAATACATTATCCAAGATACTTCAGAGACTGGTCCACTGTGGCCACTATGGTCACATTTTAAGAAAGATATAAAGCAAAGTTTGCGCAAAGAGTCTGCGCGTCCGGCAGGGCTATGTCCATGACTGATACATGCCGTGTGTTTTAAATTTGCTTCCTGACTGTTTCCCCAAAAACTGCATGTCTTTATTCCATATACAAGCATCCTAGTGATCCAAAATGCCCAGCACCTCCTCACCCCACTACTTATTCCCTTACTGTCCCTTATTAAAACGGCCAGGGAAAAGCTGGTGTTGTTGTACACGAACTCAGGCCTCATGCTATTTAGAAATCACGTTACACAGTCTCAAAATTGAGTTACTCCATTTTGTGAGAACAAGATTGTGTACACAATTTCGAGATTGATACAAGTCTATGGCAGATTTACCAGATGCATCTAATTAAAATGTTATGCATTTATACTATGCCTTATATTATATCAGTAATCCTTCAGCTACACATAAAGTCAAGCAGTATATAGTCTCTCTCGGGGCTCGCAATTAGTAAGCAGTTGACTTGATCCATCCTTTGTCCACCAATTCCCATTGACAGCAACATTTTATGTGCAAATGTGGAAGGTCATGTCCTCAAACTGCATTTGCAATAGTGTGAAAAAATATGTTTAACAACCATTCTCTCTTGTGTACTATCTGTGATAACAGGGAAACAAAGTGTTTTCTCAATACAAGTAATGACTTTAAAAATATCTAGCACTTTCAACAACTAAGAGTGTCAGTGGGCCTTGCTCAAGCCCATAACATGTTTCATAATTGTACCTTGTGTAGATTCGAGTTCATCCCTGTTACCTTAAGAGAGTTAAATGCAGTTCATACTGTATTTAATACTCATGGGTATGCCAACTGTCTTCCACAGGTATGACTTAGCCTTGGTTGAAAGACCAGGATAAGTCACACCTGCGCTGGCGTACCTATAAACTGAGTGTCAAGCAGCGGCACACTGCTTATTAACATAAGAGGAATATGAACATGACAAAGTATATATGTGACTCCCAATATTTCAAGCTCATCATCAACATGCAGTGTATGTTTCCCAAGAAACCACTTAAAATGGTCAAGATTACTCGGGTGTAAGACCAAACTAATGTCACCCATAATCATGCACTTAATTTTAGCTTGTCCAAAATTAAAGGCCCATATATACTTCCGGTTCCGGTTTAAGACAGACGGACGATTTCGGAGCTCGTGATTATTAGCTGTTTTAATGAGTGCATGTATAGTGTTATCTTGGAGAAATTGTTGAGTGGACAATTCGGCGACGCTGAATCACTCGAGAAACCTCATTTACGGAAATTTCGTAGATTTAGGAGAGAAAACCTTTATTGAACTGAGTGTCGATCTCGCGGTGAGATAGTAAACAAAAGTTTTACCCAGCATCCTTTGCGGGACAAAGTAAACGTTCGTATTATCGTCCACGGGCATGCCCGGTTGGTTGGACAAATATGTGTTAAGGTCTCCAAAAAGTAAAAAAACTACGAAAAAAAGCGAGGCAAGTGGAAGTTATAAGAAGAATGTGTCTGTGCGAACAACAGGTAGAGTCAGTGGGAGAAAACAGAGCGTGGATGCGGTCAGTGTGAATGATGAAATTTGGACTTGCAGCGTGTGTGAAATTGACTTTGCCGGCGAAAATGATCAAATACTTGAGTGTGATGGTGAATGTGGGAAAAACTTTTGTGCGAAGTGCATTGACATGTCTGAGCAACAGTATGAAGTGCTTCAAAGACCAGACTGTTTCTGGTTTTGTCCTGCGTGTGTGGAACATCTCAGGAGCAAACTTCCAAGACTTTACTCAGTGAAAATCAACCTGACAGTATAGATTCAATGTTGAATAAAATGAGTGAGGAAATAGATAAGAAATTACAAAGATTTGAAAAGAAAATTGATGATAAGTTGAACACTTATAAAGCTGAGGTACCAGCAACAGTTAATAAAACCTGGGCTGATGTAGTTAAAAATAAAAATGAGGACATTCTCTCAAAACAGGGACATGTACAGAAGATAGTACAAGAAACAATTTTGCAACAAAAGAAAGAGGATAAATCTAGAGAAGATAGGGAATGTAATGTTATTGTCTACAATGTCAAAGAAAGCTCAGAGCCCTCACCTGGGATAAGAAAAGTTGAAGACGAGCGTTTCTTTGAAAAGCTCTGTGTTGAAGCACTCAAGATTCACAAAAAATTAGAGACTAAGAATCTAATAAGGCTTGGGAAGAAATCAGAGGACCAGGGCAAATCCAGACCACTGAAGATAATTATGCAAAGTAAAGAGGACAAAAACTTAGTAATGTCAAACCTGACCAAACTTAAAGATGCAGATGACATGTTCAAAAGAATAAGTGTAACACACGATATGACCTTGGAAGAAAGAGATCTTGTCAAGAAGAAAGTACAAGAAGCTAAAGAAAAAGAAAAGCAACATTCCGAGGGGGGGCAGTGGATCTACAGAGTCCGGGGCCCTCCTTGGAATCTAACCATTGTGAAATTAAAAAGACAGGACACTGCTTGAAAACATTATATACCAATATTGACTGTATCACTAAAAAAAAACCTGAATACCATGCTATCATAGCTGATTACGATCCTGACATCATAGTAACCACTGAAACTAATCCCAAAAATCCTAGGTTTTCTATGACTAGGGCTGATCTTCAAATTAGTGGATATGTTCTATATACCAACGCCGAAGCCCAAGGATCACGTGGACTAGCAATTCATGTGAGAGAAAGTATTAATTCCATGGAAGCTTTTCAGTTGGATTCATCTGAGTTTAAGGAATTTATTTCAGTGGAAATCAAACTCGATGCAAATGACAAACTATTGATTCTTGCAGTATATCGTAGTCCAAATTCTTCATCAACCAACAATGAAAAATTGAACAATTTGATTAGAAATATCGATATACATGGTTACTCTCATTTATTACTGTTGGGAGACTTCAACTATCCTGAAATAACTTGGGAAAGTGGCGGTGGACAAACTAGATCAACAAATTCTGAGGCCTGGAAATTTTTAGAAGCGACAAGAGACTCATTTCTTTTTCAGCATATAGACTTCAGTACCAGGTATCAAATTAATCAAGCAGCAAACGTATTGGATCTACTTTTTACAAATGAAGAACATATGATAAGTAATATTGACACTAGTCCTCCTGTGGGGAAAAGTGACCATCTAGTTGTTACATTCAATTTTAATTGCTATTCATCAACAAGCAACAGAGACAGGTTAGTCTTCTTTTATGATAAGGGAAACTACTCAGCTATGGAAACAGAACTGGACATTGATTGGGGCTTACTATTACAGGGAAAAGATATTGAAGATTGTTGGAAAATCTTTACAGAGAAATTGAACACAGCCATTAATAATCACATCCCGCACAAAATCATGCAAGCTCATAAAAAATCAAAAGTAATCTGGATCAATCACAAGGCAAAGAAAAAGCTAAGAAGGAAACAAAAAGCTTGGACAAAGTATAAATTATCCAGATCACTTGATGACTATAATAAGTATGCCCAGGCTAGAAATCAAGCAAGATGGGCAACACGAAAAGCTCTAAAAGATTATGAAAAACTAATCGCCCAAAATGTTAAGAAAAATCCAAAATTATTTTGGAAATACGTCAAATCTAAAGCCAAAACTAAGGAGAATATCCCTGACCTTGTGTCTGAACAGTCAAAAATTGCTAGCACCGATCATGATAAAGCTGAAATCTTGAATGAATTTTTCAGTAGTGTCTTTACAGAAGAGGATACACAAAATATTCCTACAGTAAACAAGAAAGTAGTAACTCAAGAGTTGCAAGACATCAAAATTGATGTAGATGACATATATAATAGACTCAAAAATTTAAAAGTAAACACCTCGGCGGGCCCGGACAACATTCATCCAAAAATATTGAAAGAACTTTCAACAGTGCTGAAACATCCAATTCAACTAATTTTTCAACAGGCAATCAATGAAAGTAAAATTCCAAAAGACTGGAAACTTGCCAACATCACTGCAATTCACAAAAAGGGCCCCAAACAACTTCCAAGTAATTATAGACCCATTAGTCTGACTGCTGTACTATGCAAGCTGCTGGAATCCATTATAAGGGCTGAAATAACGAAACACATGGAAAAATTTAACTTGTTTGCTAAACAACAACATGGTTTTATTAAAGGTAGATCAACCATTACGCAGCTATTAGAAAGCTTAGACCAATGGACTGATTGGTTTGAACAGGGAGTGCCAGTGGATGTTATTTATTTAGATTTTCGAAAGGCATTTGACTCTGTCCCACATCAACGTCTCCTAAAAAAGATAGAAAGTTACGGAATTACTGGGAAAGTATTATCATGGATAAGTGACTTTTTGTCTGACAGAAAACAGAGAGTATGTGTAAATGGAGCTCCTTCATCGTGGTCAGAGGTAATCAGCGGCGTCCCTCAGGGAAGTGTGTTGGGACCTTTGCTTTTTGTTATATATGTGAATGACATTCCTGAAGTTGTTAAATCATTCATTAAACTTTTTGCTGATGACATAAAAATGTTCAGACCTGCAATTAACATTACTGATTGTATGGAGCTTCAGAACGACGTAAAGTGTTTACAACTATGGGAAAAACAATGGCAACTCACCTTTCAACCTCCAAAATGTACAGTTTTGAGATTAGGAAATAACCATCCTGACTATCAATATGAAATGACTTCTTCAGATAGAAATATTAACCTAGCTGAATCAGTCGCTGAGAAAGATTTAGGGGTGTTAATCAGTAAGGATTTGTCATTTGATGATCATATACATAACATTGTGAAAAAGGCTAATCAAATAACCGGTCTTTTGTGGCGATCCTTTGAATATATCAATGAGGAAACCTTCCTTCCTCTTTATAAATGTATGATTCGTTCGCATCTGGAATATGCTGCACCTATATGGTCTCCAGGGAAGTGGGGACTGGTTGAGTTGATTGAATCTGTCCAGAGAAGAGCGACCAAGAGGGTACCAGGTTTAAGTGATTTATCATATGAGGACAGGCTGAGAACACTCAAACTGCCTACTCTGGTTTACAGGAGATTAAGAGGTGACCTCATTTGTGCTTACAAGTACACGCATGGGGAATACTATGATCTGGATACCTGCTTACCACCTTTCCTGGAAAATGCAAGATCTAGAGGTCACTCATTGAGACTTTTAAAAATAAGGAACATTTCGAATGTTCGTAAATATTTCTTTGGTCAAAGGATTTCAGACTGGTGGAATACATTACCGAGTGACATTGTACATGCTCCTGACATATTAACATTTAAAAATAAGTTAGATTCACATTTTAAGGACCATCCAGTTTTGTATACTTATAGAGCACTAGATCATCCTCTTAAACCCAATATGACAATTGTGTAATGAACTGTGAGCGGCTTATATGGAATAACATTTCCTACCAAGCCGTAATTATCTAATCTAATCTAATCTAATCATATATTAGCATAATTAAAACAAATGTCGCCCGCATAGGCAAAGCTATTAATTTTAACATTGCCTATGCAGACTCCAGAATTAACTTTTTCTGCCTGTAAAGGTAAGTTATTGATGGACAAATTAAAAAATCTGGGAGATAAACAACTTCCTTTTCGTGTGCCCTATAGCATATATACTTATTACTAAAACTGTGTAGCCACTTGACAATGGCGGACATATTTTTTGTACCACTTATGGTACAAAAGCCAGTTTGTAACCTCTACAAAGAATCCCACAACTTCATAAACAAACCATGTCAGATGTTATCAACACATTTTTCTGTGTCCATACTGTATACAAAAACAGGAGAACCATTGGCTTTATAATAAGCAGTATAATGCTATATCAGTGCATGTACACCCATTCCCTTACCTATCATTAAACAAAGCTGTAGATTATGGCAAAGACTAGAGGATCGATCTTCAGAGACTTTATTAGGCTTTGCCTAAAATTACACAGATGTAAGTGTTGACAATTACGGACGGCCCCTTATAGTTAATACATTGAATTTGTAGTATTTGGGTGGCTCTCATGGTAGCGGCTTTCTGAGGCCTTGATTGGAGTCTCCTGACCAAAGAACATATGTTTAAAAATATTGTATTTCATAAGTATTGTATTCATACTCAAATATTTTTATTTCATTTCAACTTAATCAATATCATTACATATATGCTTATATACCAGTACATGTACAAAATGTATGTATAATATACCTATCATACCTACTTATTTCAACAATAAACAATGAGGCTTATGAGTATTCCTGTAGACATGTCCAGAAGCTCTGGGAATATGGACGTGAGTTCCACAATGTTCCACTGCAAGAAATTCAGCTGTATGTCGAATAAAGGATTCTTGAGTCTGAGTCAAAGAACTGGATTGCCAACGATTGGAATATGCTGATGTACGATAATTCTTTCCCAGCTCTGGAAGACTATGGACTTGGATACCATGATGAAAACCAACTTATGTCCAGTATAGGACAGAAATTTTTAACATTTTGGAAAGATGATGTTAGTAGAAATAATAAGCTGACAATGTTTAATAAGCTTAAAACTGAATACACATATACCACATGTATGAAGTTTGTCCCAACATAGCCAGTGTAAAACATAGAACTTGTCTGTGCACATTAAGAATAAGTGCACACAGTTGAGCTGAAGAAGTGGGTAAATACGAAACCAAAACAGTCACCATTGAACCAAGGGTCTGTCAGCACTGCAGTACTAATGTTGTTGAGACAGAATCTCATTTTTAATAATATGCAGTAAGTATTCTTACCTAAGAAAGCAGATTCTTGGTGGCTTAATTGAACCAGCTTCTGCAGTGACTGGATACAATTTAGCATGTTTGGTTACAAAGTACATGTATGCCAAAGTCATGAATGAAAACGACCAGGCATCATTTGCCAAGTTCTTTTTTTTAGCATTCAATATCAGTCAAAATCAAGTCACAAAACCAGAGTATGTTTGTCCTAAGACATTTCTAGTGTAGGCTTTAGGGTTTGTTTGTTTGTTTGTTTTTTCTGTTTCTTCCTGTTTTTAAGCTACTATATGTACATGTGATTTATTTGCATAGAATATACATGTACATGTATGTGTTCTGTTGTCTGTTTTTTTTTACAGATATCTAGATACATGTATACAGCATAGTTGTATTCGCCATGATCCCTGAGTGTTTTATATGCAATGTTGTTTCTGTATTCCAATGTTTATGTCCTGCAATGAACTGGCATTCCACTCACTGCACTATACATGCACATGCTTCCAGGGCTTTTGAATGATGAGCACAGTTTGTGTTCAAACAAGATTATATGAAGAATGATTGCTTGTGGATTAAAGTAATGTCCAGCCCAATTTTGGCTTTTTTTCAGGCACTTGATTTTTTAAAATTTCATTTTGGATAAGATTTATATGTTGTCTATAATTGGGCAAAATTTGAAAGTGCTACCTCGGTTTTAAAGCACAAAAAAAATAAGAAAATATACGGATCATTGGGTTTTCTTGGATCTATGACAATACACCAAAAACTTTTAGTCAAATCAATTTTGACCAAAGGTAGTGGCTATGCTTAAGTTCCACTGACAGTAAAATGTGAGCAGTGTTTAAAAAAAGGAAAAAATAATCCATAACACATGAGCAGGTAAAATAAATGGAGGTTGATAATTAAAATCAAAATAACATAGTAAATAGGATGCCAACCATCTTTGTTGTCTTGTGTATAGAATAATAGAACAATGCATTCATGTAAATCAAGTGGTAATGTGGCCAAAGTAATAATTTTTGATCTCTAGACAGTGTTTCAAATAATGCATTAAACATAGTTTGACCTAAACATACATACTGTTTAGGTCTATAACAGTTCAGTAAAATTATCATACAATGAAAAAAATTTTGGTGTACTGTCATAGTTTTGTGTGGCTGCAGGTCAGTTGATCACGCCTGAGCAATGCAGGTACCAAGATGGTGAATCTAAGAATAATCATTTTCAAGGCTCTGGCTGCAGACCTGTGTCCCACTTCCAATTGAAAACGTGCTAGAAGGCTGGACCTGGGTGTGCAGTTGAGATAATATTGAGATTGACATTTGACCATTTGTTAGAAGAACTGAAGACATTCCTTTGATCTCCTGCTGGTCCAACCCACAAGAGCAATCATTTAAATATTGTACACAACAACCACTTGGCCAACCAGCATCGTGATGAGTCCTTGGCTGAATAACTGGTATCGTCTCCCATATCTCCATAGCCATCTTTACTTATTTAGTGACCAACCCATATTTTGCTTTGACCGTGATGATGGGAAGATCAATCTGTGCATCATTGAAGTTTCAATCCTCTGACGTTCACCTCAGTGTGTTGTTTCCATTGATAACTCTTGTCATTGTTAGTCAGAAAGTTAAAAGTTTTTCTGCTTGCTTGCTGAGAGCTTTGTCCAATCAGTAGAGAGGGCAAAAAGGCATTGCTGCATGGGTCATGTAGAAACACGAGGACTTGCCATCTAACTTAGATTAAGTGCACAAGTTTTAGTAAGCCAAAATATAATAAACATACAAATGGTTGACATGCATGGAAACAAAAGGGTCAGTAATGTATGGAGTTTGGAGTGGATCATTATATGAACACATCTCTTGACCTTGATCATGCATGATCAGTGATGAAACTGAAGGGAACAGAGTTCCTTTGTATAAAAATTAAGGCTATGCTGTTAAATGGCAAGGAAGAGCACAGTTGGACATTGCAAAATCATGACCAGAATAGGAAGATGTTGCATATAGATGAAACATGGAAGGTAGCTAAAGTCAGTGTCAATTTCAAATAAAAATTATAGAGTGTAGTGAAAAGTGAGGGAATAAAATAAACATCAGAGATTGATTTCGGTCCTTGCTTGTTGAAGCAAATGGATACTTGTTTGAAATATTGTGAAATGCATGTGCATGGTCAGCAATGCATATGCAGCCAAAGCCCTCCAACTTGAAGGGAAAAATGCTTGATTTGCAGCATGCTTGGGCTTGAGGTGTCATTGCAACCACTGTTTTTCAGGGACCATTTTACATATTTTGTATATTATACCTAGAATACACTTGATTGTGTGGTTAATGATCTTTTTCTCAACATGCTCAAGCACTAAAATGTTTTCACATACATAGCAATAAATGGGGTTAGTATCATATATACATGTATGCATGCTTAATATATTGCTTTTTTTGTCATGTTTCAGGTTAAAAACCGGATCATGTAGTAAGGAATACAGGGGCAAGAAGTCAAATAGAGGTGCAATCCAGGATTGAACTTTGAAACGTACACCTTGAGGTTGAATTTTAAACACAGAGTAAGTGATATATTTGCATTTGAATATTGACTGACAAGAGAACCACAATGCCTTTTGGCTCTTGGTTCAAAGGTTGGAATGCAGATGGGCAACCTCCAGAGAAAAGTGAAACAGTGATTGTGGCAGAATCTCTGCTGATGGAACTTGACTTTCAAATCAGAGAAGCAGAGCAGAGAGAACGGGACAATGACCGCGAGAAGCAGCGTCAGCAGTCAGGGGTAGATTACAGCTGGTTAGTGAGTGTACCCCCAAAGAAATGGGAGATGCCACAGTTGGAAAGACTTGAACTTGAAGAAAGTTGTATGAAAGTGAAACCTACAGAATGTGGTCGTATCATTCAGATGTTCCGGGAAGCATTGGTGAGGGAACCTGCTGTGCCAGAAATTCCCAGAATAATGCGGAGGATTGTGCATCAGGTTCTAGAGAATCGACCAAAGGAGGAAACAATGGGGGAATGGATGATGAAGAGTTTAGTCAAGCTAAAACCCAGCCCCAGGATATCACCCTTAGGTATAGATGATGAAGAAAGCATGGAATTGCAAAAAGATTTTCCGAAAAGAGCTCGAGCTAAAAGCATGCCAGAATTTAAGTCACCAAAATTTGCTGATGATCTCCCAGTGTAGCTGTTGGTGAACAGAACTTTAATGTACTTGTGCATACATGTATCCAAATCAAATGCAATAGGTGTTACAAACCTCTACCTGTGACAAGGCTTGGTGTTCCAATTTGACATCTGATCCAGGTCCATAGTCTTAAAGTAAAAAAAGGCAAATAAAACAGACAGGTTTAAGGGCTATGCAATTCTCTTTATCTGCTGTAGTCCTCAGGACTAGTGGTTTTGGCATTTTACTAGCCCTCTACAAACTTGTTTGTCCATCCTGTAACGAAGTTATTACTTTGAGTGCAACAGTCATGTTACAATCCATGTAAATCTCATTTATTTAACCAAAATTTCTGGTTGCCCCCAAGGCCAGTGTTCTGAGATTTTAACCACTCTGATTGGAATTTGACTTGTTCCGGATGGAGGACATGCAAATTGTATAGTCTAGGGTTTGTACTTCTGTGTCAGCTGGATGTCCCAACATGACAAAGTTCCATGCTCAAAGTATAATGTGCAGACTACATACAAAATTGTGCTGGAAGGAAGGTTTGGTAATTCTAGTTTAGAATGAGTGAGAGTCCAAAAAGGTAGCACAGACTGGCAACATAAAGCAACATTTAAGGCAAGATTCCATGTTTTGTAGCTTTGAACAGCAATGATGTGCTGAGTGGATAATACATGTATGCAGTAATCCTTCTTTTGAGAGACCCCCCTTATGGCATGTTTAATGGTGGTCATGTAAAGCAGATGGTCTCTCATTGGAGTTAAAATAACATGGGAAAGATAGACTTAGGGACCTGGTGAATGTGGTCTTAAAAGGCAGAGGGTCTTTTCATGGAGTGGTCTCTCAAAATAGGGACTACTGTATATCCTGGCTGTACCATGTCAGTGGTAAGTACACCTGAGGTACATGTAACACTGTAACATGCACAAAAGCTGGTTCTCTGATGTGCACGTTTACACAGTCCAGGAAGTAGGTATGTATTGTATGGTACATATTACAATAATAGGGTCTACAATGTAGTTACATATACATTTTAGTGCCTTTGTACACATTACCATTCATACCATGTGGATTTTTAAGGAACCTCTGTTTCAGAAAGCCCAGATAGATTGAAATCTGTGTTGGAAAACCATCCCTGCTGGGGGAAGACTGCATTGTGGTCTCTGAAAACAGGACTTGAGGCCTGCATGGCTCTTATTAAATTAAAGGTATAAACTGTAAATATCATGAAATGTGCAAGGAAAAGTATCCTAGCAGGTGGCTTTCAAAACAGGGCCTACCACACTTCATGTATTTACAGTGAAACCTGTTTTGAAAGACGCTTGTGAGGAAATACCACCTGCCTTTTCAGACCATGTTTACCATGTCCCTTTTGCCATCTTTTCCATGTTATCACACCTCTTTTGAGAGACCACCTGCCTTATATGACCACTTTTTGGCCTGCCCTAGGGTGGTCTCTCCAAACAGGTTTTACTGTATTACCGTATTGTCCCTTATAAGTCCCCTTATCCTCTTAATTCCCCCCCGCCCTTTTCTGCCACAATAGTTCTGAAATATTTGAGAATACAGATATAATGATTTACCAATTGATACAGCTGAAATGTTCCAACTTTACACATGTGCCTACAGTTGGAGCACATTTCAGTAAATTTCCTAATCACTGTGGGCACTTAAAAGAGATAATACAGTGAAACCTCAGTGTAACGGCACTCAGATATCCGATATATTCAGTATAATGACACAAATTTTCATGGGAAAAAGTTTATTTTCTTTGTTATTTGATTCATTTATCTGACATATTCAGTTATCTGACACTTTTCTTAGGGAACAGATGGTGTCACTACAATGAGTTTTCACTGTATTGTATTGCTCATGTTGAGGTTTGCAAAGCCATGGCTTTGCATTTTGTCATCATGTGAAAAGTGAATTTCAAACATAACATTTTCTATATGGTTAAAAACATGTAACTGACCTTGTAATATGGCCTAGCAAACTGTATGTTTCCTTGAAGGTGTATTGTTACTGCATGGTTTGTCTAAGCATTTAAAAATCTCTGGCATGGCTACTTGTCAACACATTAGGTAAAGACTTGTGACCATGTTAACCAGGCTAATAACAATCACATTTTTAAGAAAGGGCTCCATCGTGATTAGGTGCTACTACTATTATAACAGTGTCTATCCCAGTGTAATGCATTATCCACATCAGCACTTAAGCACCTTCTCCTTTTGACAAAGATGTGGCCTGCATCATGCTAGATATTTACCATAATTTTGATGATGTTCTATTGAAAATACAGATTGAATATTGACCCAGAGATAATAGTTGATCTGTTTAACTTTCTTGGTACCTCATGTGCTTAAAAGGGATAATATTTTAGAAATTCAAATGATCTTGATCATGACATCATAGTCGTATCATCCTTATAATATTATATAATACTTGATCTGTTTAACTCTTCTGAGTACATGTACTTCAGGTTCCATGTGTTTGGAAGAGAGTATGATAGTAATTAAAATCTAAGTGATCTATGTGAATAGGTAAAAGTATGTCACTCTTCCAGACAGATGATTGGGACACTTTGAGAAAACTCAGCTTATTTATTTTAGAATTTAATAGGACACTTTAAGGTGGAAGATCTGAAGCCAGCACCTTTGGATAACTGCTAATCACCTTTTAATAGTTTTGGATAACTGGATACTTAACCCTTAAAGTGCTGATTTAAGATTGAGTCAACAGCTTTCCTCGGTACACTTTGCATGCAATGTGCGCAAAGTGTCCCGAGGAAAGCTGTTGACTAAGACTACTTTTTGTTTCAGACAAGGCTTGCTGGTATTTGAAGGAAAGGTATCTTCATGTGGAATTTGACTCTTTTAACCAATATATGTTTAATGGTAATGAAAAAGCAACTATAGCAGTGATTAGCACTTTAAGGGTTAAACTACGTGCTCCCAAAAAATCAGATGTGTGAGACAATTGAGCTCAAAACTTTTGTTTATGCTGAACAGTTTCTGATTTCCTTTGTTTGCATGGACATGATAATGAACAGTGCCATTGTTTGCACAGTCATTAGTCCATGATCCCTGGAAACCAGGTGAGCCAATGACAAGGGTCACCCATAGGGAATAGGAAAGCATTAGCCATGGAGAGAAGAAAGGGTTAGCACAGACTAATCACTACCATTGTTCTGACTACTTTGAAATTCTCTATTGATGTAAAAACAAATTAGCACAATCCACTTAATGGGTCCCAAATGTGGAAAGACGCATGTGAACCCACACCTAAACAAGCCAGTTGTGGGGTTACGTTTGATGTTCCCAAGTTAAAAAAAGTCAAGTATTAAGCCACAAAATATGTTGTTTTTTGTTTTTTTTTGAATGACAACATCACAGGAGTAAAGCTACTAGTTTATTTCATACAGTAATTAAAACACAGGAGAATGGAAGGGAGTATGTGTCATATTACAGCCATAAATGCATCAGAATTGGCAACATTTTCTTTCAACGCTATTTTCTCAGAACTGTTTTTTGCAAAACCTATGCAATTTGTATCTAGCCTCACAAACAAAAGAATTGTCCTGTCACATTCGAATCAACAGACATCAAAAGAAAAATATCATATCCAGGAGTGGATTCGAGGATTTTTTTTTCTGACTACCCAGTCCATGACTTTTTGAGCAATTTTGAGAAAGAAAGTGAAAAATATAAAAATTTAATAACTTTTTATTTATGCTATTTCAGGACTCACCATTGAATTCAATCGTGGACATAGATATATTTTTTCAATTTCTTCTGATTGCAACTTGAAAAAAAATTGTGTGATTTCTGTGTGAAAAATGTGAACATCCTACCAAGTCAGAAAGAATGTTATAAAATCTCAAAAAAAATCAATCCTGCAAAAAAAAAAACCAAACAAACAAACAAACAAACAAACTATGGCTACAATTCTATGGATATGTAGCAATCAGAAAATATATAGGTTTAATGTACTTGTCAAAAAAAAATTAAATGGGTAATGGTAGAGGTGTTGATCTGGAAAGTTGCATCCCCCAGTTTGACCACATGCTGGCTACTGAAACAGTTTGCCATTTTACATCATGTTTGGCCAGTGACTATTTGGCCAAACTATACAGCACTACATTGTACCTGCTTCCTAGAAGATATCACACGTCACTATCAGATTTCTCTCATTTCAAAGCACCCTGTGTGATTACAATTTACAAAGTCATCCTTCCAGAGTGAAATGAATAAATTTGACCAAATTGACCTTTTTGCCTTAATTTGTTAAAAGGCAGCAATTTACATTTGAACATTTGGCCACTTTCTTCACCCTAACACCTAAATACTCTGGAGTGCCTTTTGGAATATAGATGCAGTTTTATGGGAGGAACAAGATCACCAATGGTCTGTTTTTATCATATATAGTCATTCTATAGTTTCATTCGTGTCAGTTTGTTATATTTATGTTTGAAGTTTATGGTGATCACAGTAAAATACCTTGCTGTGTATAACATAGACATACTGTACAGGGTTCTGTTTCAATACATTATAAAATATGCCATGTGAAATCCAGCTTGCAAAGATATGAATTTATCTTTATTATGTTTGGGGGCTACATACCCTCAGATTTTCATTACATTCTACATTTTGAAAATTTATGTTCTATATTGTTATATAAATCTAGTCACATGTGTGAATAATTGTATAAAAGCTGAGCTATATTACTAGAGTTTACAAGTCCCAGTTTGTATGTCTTCATGGCATATTTGACTGAACATTCAAGTCCCACTTGTATGTTTTTTTTTTGTTTTTGTTTTTTGTTTTTTTCGTATGTTGTCATGGCATGTATGACTGAACTTTGAAGTCCCACTGTGTATGTCTTCATAGCATAATTGACTGGATCTACATGTAATTTGTTAAGTCGTGGTAAATACATGTATGTCTTAATGGCATATCAGACTGGACTTGTGAAGCCCCAGTACACATATCATAATGGAATATACATGTAGGACTGGACTTGTTAAGTCCCACTACACATATCTCAAAGGCAAGTTTGGCTGGACTTGTCAAGTCTCAGTACACATGACTTAGTTGTACATGTATATTTAACTGGACTTGAGTCACAGTATATAGAGTATAAACATATATGTTTGTCCTAATAGCACAGATGCTGCCACAGTAAGGTCTAGACTGTACTCACCACTTGTGTGATTTTGGCAAACCACATAAAGGACTTCAGTGCAGCCATTTAGACAGGAGCTGTGACAGCATAGCTTGGGATCACATTCAACATATATGCTGTGCATGTGGACTTGGAAGGCTACATATACAAGTACAGTGAAACCTTATTAAAGGACACTTATTTAACATATTCACTTAATGACACAAGTTTTGAGGAGTTTAACTCAAATTCCTTATCCTTGACACATTTAACTGGCATACTTAGATATCTGATACATTTGCACAGAGCAGATGGTGTCTTTATAATGAGCTTTCACTGTATCTTCAGGGCTTGACATTTAGGATTTTGTTACCTGTCCCACAGCACTTTTCATGTAAATCCCTGACAAGTATTGGGTTAAACCTGTATTAAGCATGTTAAGTGCAAAATGCTTACCTTTTTTGTACTTTTTTTTGTCCCTTTTACTTGCCCTTTACAATGGAGCACACCTTAATGTCCAACCCTGGTCTTCAGTTATCAAGTGAGTTCACTTCCTTCACAGTGAAGGTCATACAAGGTCATGCACCTCAAAGGTGACAATTACAAATTAAAAAGATTTAAAGGTAATACTATATGAATGTTAACTCATTCCATACTATGGTGACAGGTATTGGTCAGTGGTTCTGGCACTTCCTGGCAAGTCATGCTGCAGCTGCCCTTGCAGCAGCCGCTGCATGACTTGCCAGGCAGTGCCAGAACCACTGACTTAAGACTATGGGCATGTTGGTACTTGAATGAAAGCTCTTTTCATGAAGAATTTTAAGTATGCAATTGTTATATTAAATCTAGGTAAATACAAGGAAAAATCAGGAACTGGTATGGAATGAGTTAAAGATAATACTATATGAACATTAAATATGACCCAGTAGGTTTTTTTCCATGCCATGTGATGGGCCGCTGCATGCTTTGCATCATATCAAGTGTAAGTACCTATTGCCAGCTGCCAGCTGTCCTCACGATTCCAGGTAGGTATGTGTACTTTGGGCTTGTGATCAGTGAAAAGCAAAATATTGTTAACATGGTCAGGTTATATGAGACCAACTTCACTTCTGTGGGTCTGAAATGAGTGCTTAGTTCTAGGTGGAACACAAAGATCTATAGTTTATGATTGACATGCATTTGAGAAAGTGTATTGTATAATCATGGTGTATTTTCATAGGTGGACAGTGTAGGAGAGCCCCTGCAATAAAACAGTATAATGTAGCAAAAACTTATACTTTGTGCATTGTGAAAGTAACACAGTGTGCTTATACAAGTATTCAAAATAGCCGTTTGATAATATTCAGTTACAGCTTAATGCAAAATACTTTATAGAGCTTCTTTTGGTAGGCCTACATGGCTTCTCTGTTCGAATTATAATTCTTTTAATTAATTGATAACTTTACCAAATCCATGACTTTGGCTGGAATTAACCAGTTTGCCATAAGAGAATTGAACTGTGTGATAAATACATTTTAATTTGCTGTGAAACTGTCATACAAAAACATAAATTAATTGCTTTCAATTTTAGTGAAACTGAAATGTGTCCATGAAAACACCCTTTCCAAGGAAATTTTCTCTCATGGATCATGTTCGTGTTATTTCATGGTGCTATATTCAATCATATTTACCTACAGTTTGCAAGGAACCCTTTTTTCATTGTGGAATATCCTGGGTTGAAGGGTGTATGATTTAATTACATGTTTACATAATCACTGGAAGTGATAGAATCCCAAAAACTATGTGGACATACATGCATGGATATATGTAAATGAGACAAAATTACTGGGTCAGGCCTTGACATGGCATGAAGTGATGCTTAGTGACAGCCCTGTCATAATGCACATGATATCTGTGCTAGGTGACAGTCTCAGCATGGTCCCTATGTGGATATTTATGCACAAGAACAAAATATATTTATATAAGTAACGGCTTGTATATGAATTTATCTTTATTAATTAAAGTATGTACATAGATATATATGCCCTAGCACAATGAGTATGATATATGTTTAAGCAATAGTACTAGTGACAGCCTTAGCAAAGTGCATATATTGATGTGTAGGTCCAAGCACAAAATATATGTATAAGCTTAGTAACAGCCTTAGCATAGGACATGAATGCCTGTGCATGCCCTAGTACAGGACATATAGTACACACTTTTGGTGACAGTCTTAGCATATTACATACCTGGATATACTTGTCATAGCATAATATGTATAATACGCACTCTTAGTGGTGGCCTTAGCATTTTACAGACATGAATACATACATACATACATACACACACACACACACACACACACACACACACACACACACACACACACACATGCCCAAGTAAAACACATGTGATATCTTTAAGTTTAGTGATAGAGATAAGTTGTGGGATTTGAAGCAAATTATGACATGGAGATTGAGTTGAAGAAGCCAGCTAGCAGATCAATGGAATTGCATTATGTCATGATATTTAGTTATTGGCTATAACATGCAGAAGACAGGTACTATTATAAACTGAATCTGGCAGTTAAAAGTCATAAAAGTCATCCAGGGCCAAGGTGATCCAAAGTCACATGAAGATATAGGCTTGCTTGAAAAAATTACAGAGGACTGCTTGGCTAATGTTGTACAAATGATTGTTGTACCTAAATGCCCTGTTGTCAGACTTATGACATGAGGTAGTAGCAGTCACCAGAATCCTTATGTCACATAATAGCCATGCCAGCAGACTGATGTCACATGATAGCCATGTCAGCAGACTGATGTCACATGATAGCCATGTGAGCAGACTGGTGTCACATGATAGCCATGTTGCCTGATTGATGGTGTTGCATGATAGCTATGTTGTAGATTATTGTCATATAACAACCATATCACCATACAATTGATAGCCATATCACTGGACAATTAGCATCACTTTATATATACCATGTCGCAAATTCCTTGTGATGTTACATGCTAGCAGTGTCATCAGACCCTTGTGATGTAAACTGATGGCCAGGGACTACCACCTCTGCAAAGGTAATTTGAGGCTTTTGAATTATGCCAAATGTAACTTGAATATTGTATTTGTGTCTTTTTGCCCAGAACCACTTCCTAGTAGTCAATATCCTATTCCGCAGTTCGAACTCTTTACTCTCCATAAGCTAACCTGTCCCTGTCTAACCTGTATATATATGGAATTACTATTGTCTATATTGCACACGTTCCTCTGTAAAATTTTGACATAGGCTGTATCAGCCCAAATAAATTAAAGGGTCTTCAGCGGGTAGCTACTCAACATGTTTCGGAGCCTTTTACCCGTACACGTCTCTCTGAGTAGCGGCTCCTTGCCTAAGCTAAATATTCAGCAAAGACAACCCACATAATAATGAATAAATATGAACGTGGCAATTGATGAATTAGTTAAATATGTGAAGTTTTGCTTGTAAATGCAGAGCTTCATATCAAAGAAGAATACCTGTCAAACAAACCATAATTACCAAATTTCCATAGTACAGGTTCAGATAAGAACAATTTGACTTACCCCTGAACCAAAATGTACCCTTTCTAGCTGGACAGCTTTTCCTAGTTAAACCATCCGCCAATGTTTAACTGAAGTGGAAACTTATATATATACAGCTTATATAATTTCCTGTGTCAAAGTCATATCCGAAAGGCTTCTTTGATTAGTTCTTTAATTGGTCTTCTTGGGGAAGTTAACCCATTCCTAGTCAGAGTACAGCTGAGTCAACAGCTGTGCCCAACCTGTACCATTAACTCTTTGGACCTGGGGCATGCCATCATGAATGGTCTTACAAACAAATCTTAGCAAAAATGTTTTCCAATAATTAGAAATTTAGGTAAAAATGTTGAGACAGATGACAATTAACATCCAGGCACTTTTGAGCAATTTGAGCAGGAAAGGGTGAACATTTGCCAAGCTGCCCAAAGCTGGATTGGGCTTCTTGGTTTAGCATAGCTACACCGTGGCTGTGTCCATGGGGATCATTGATCTGATGCATCTGTGCCATACAGCATAGCCCTTAGACAAGTGGGTACCTTTGTGGTACAAGACAAGAATGTTCTGGACTCCTATATGAGGCAGACTTAGTCGGTGTTTGTTTCAGATCTGTCTATTCGTCAAGATGAAATTCATCTTAAGTAAGGAGGCTCTAATACTAATATAAGGGTGCAGTGTTTAATTGTTATAGGGGTGCCAATATATAAAAGATAATGCCCATAGAAGTTTACCAGCTCATCAACCTCCATTTGTAAAGCTTTCTGGGAGCCAGTGGTAAATAAAGCCAACAAATGTCAGCCAGTTGAAGTCAATAAAGGAAGTCACTGTCTCAGTGCAGTAGCCCACAGGTAGACAGATTTAGGCCATCCGTCATCAGCACAGGATGTGACTTGTCCATTCATCTTGTCAAGCCACTCAGATAACCAGAATCAAACTACTCATTTTTTTATCACCTTCATGGGCAAAGTTCATGAAAAAAAAATGAAAAAAGGATTATTAAAAAAGAAAAGACTGAAGTCAAGTGATAATAACAACCACAACAAAAGCTCTTCATAAGCAAAGCACCTGCGGCTGTAGTTTTCAGGGATCCAAGGGTGGATTATGTAGTACAGTGTACATGTAAGATGTGTTTGTCTGTCTACCTTCCTCACTTTAGCAAGGCTAGCTCAGAGCAGGTAGGATGCATATCCCCTTATCATAACTTGAGACCTCAAGATTTTGATTGCATTTGTTTCAAAATCAGCATCCAGGTGACAAATACAATTCAGCATATGTGACTGACCATATAAAAGTGCCAGTGTGGTGTGCTGGATAAGCTGAGTGATAAAGTGTAGCTACATGATTGTGCAGCTAGTGTGTTGATCAGTGGGCTAGGTATTTTGGGTAGCATTTAGTAGCTCTGGCCAGCTTCCTTGTGGTATCCAAAAAAAAAAAAAAAAAAAGGTACTAATTTTGGAGGCTGATATTTTTGCCAAATCTTTACCATTAGGATGACTTGTTGTTACGTACTTGTTAGTAAAGATCACAATCTTTGGCCGCGAAGTATTTTTTGACTCTTGCATATACATGTATCTGTAGGTCACTATGAGTTACCAACAGAGAGTTTTAATGGTATTTCCATTGTACATACAGAAAAATTAAACAAAGAATGTATCACAAACTTGTAGGTTTCATACAGTGTGTTTACTTTTACACTCGATTTTTATGAGGGATACTCCTGTAGTTTGCCAACTCATGGTTAACCCATTCCATACCAGTCCCTGATTTTTCCGTATATTTACCTAGATTTAAGACGACAATTGCATATTTGAATTCTTCATGAAAAGAGCTTTTGTTCAAGTACCAACAGGCCTATAGTCTTAAGTGAGTGGTTCTGGCACTGCCTGGCAAGTCACCATAGTATGGAATGAGTTAATTAACGTGAGTACATTTCCAGTAGCCTTTTCCTTTTCTTTTGCCCTCTCACGTTAGATCCACAGTAGGCTTCTTTGTGTTAACATTATAAATTCCCAGGGATGAGAATTGTTTCCATTTGGCCACTTTGAGCCAAAATTGCTGTCCTTCAACAGAATAAAATGTTCTTATTTTTGTCTAACAGCTGCAAAACTTAAATTCTTTGGGGTAGGGCATATTAGGTTGCCAGTTTACTCTTGGGGTTGCCAAAGTGCACTCTTATCATTCTCATCCCTGAATTCCATTAATCAGTCTGGTAATATGAAGTGACCCTTACTTTGTGTATACATGGGGACGATAACTATGAAGTGTTTTATGAACACTGGTTATTAATGTACATGTATGTAGTTTGATGAGATGGACCTATCAACATCATAAATACCATTTGTCTTTTCCATATACTGTACAGGCCTGCTTGCCATACTTTATCTTGAGAGAGCCCCCCACAGGTGGAATCAAAATTGCAGTATCATACCAATGGTGTCCAAGTACAATGTAGGTGTGCATTAAAATAACTGAAAGGGAGAAGCCCATTGCTGGGGAGGGCAGGAAGCAGGTAGTATCATTATGCCTGCATGGCTGAACAGACTGCAGTGTGTGGCTGATGACCTTCTGTCTCGGTCGTCTCTGCTGCAGCGTATTCACAGTTGTATGCTAACAAGGTGATAATGGGACTTCAGACTGTAGTGTCTGTCTGACGACCTTCCATCTCAGTCATCTCTGCAGCAGCGTACTTACAGTTGTATGCTGACAAAGTGATAATTGAACTTCAGTCGAAGAACCAGAAATACATATTTGCTAATTTGAAACAGGTCATGATGGAACTTTTGTTTCAAGCTGCCAGGATCGTTATTCAGCACAAATTGGAATTGATTTGGACATTTTCCAAACTGAGTTATTATGGTGCACATAAGCAGATAAATATTTAACAGATTGGAAGCATACAAAGGCAGTTCACTAGTAAAGGTAACGGCTCCTTTATATGTATCTGTTGCTATGGAAACTAGTCAAACATACTGCAGTCATGCCATGCCGTACCGTGCAGCACATCATTGACTATGCACAAGTTGATATAGACTTGTTGACTCTTCAGGAGGAAGCTGTATATACATGTAGCAGCATATGCCTGTTTTATTGGAAATGATGGTCACTACGCCTTCCTGAAGAATTTTTGAGTCGTGTATTTTACAATTTCCTGCCAGCTGAATGTTATATGTAAGGCATATGAGTATATCAATATTATAATGAGTATCTAATGTCTAAGCTGCAAGCAAGTGTAGGAGTCCAAAGTGACCCAGCTTAAAGTGACTGTAAATGCTTCTAGGCTGGTCTGTAAGTGACTGCTTTTTTCCAGGCTAGCTCATCAGTACCCCCCCCCCCCCCTTGAAAGTTTCTAGGCTTGGAAGTGCCACCCTCCTGCTTTATCCCTATGCTAGCTTAGAAGTGAACCCCATTTTTTTAGGCCAGCCTAAACTGAACCCTGTTGTTTCTATGCTGACATAGAAGTGAGCCCTAGTTAGATTTGAGTAGCCAAAACTGGCCCCAAAAGCTTTTACAATGCAGTTTTATTCTTACTTTTAAAAAAAGCATTAAAATTGTAAATTGTGATTGCATGAAAAACTCTTCTTATAAAGAGCTAATATTATAATATTATCAATGTACATGTACATGTATATATAAACATACATTGTATTTGCCTTAATTATGACGTGATCCAATGATGTTCGTGATTGTAGGAATATAAGTTTCTGGTTTGAAGTTATATCTTTTATTTGTTTCTTCTAAATTGAGCATGATTTTCAAAATTACAAATCAATATTGAAATTAAAGGACATACACCATTCCTATAGCATTGTGGACTGCCTCCCAACTCAATTGAAATATGCCTATGTATTCACTTATTTTACTTCTAGGTTTTTACACGGGAATCACCGCATGTTATGGAAACTTTTTTGTAACATTCACAGGTAATTGTACCAGGACACAATTAAAGTAAACGAAATCAAGTATAGCATGGTACATCTGGGGTTCAGAACATTCAGTTTGAGTATTTGTCGCAGGGTGTGTGCACACATGGCATAGAATGTACCAGTGATGAAAACTTGCACCTAGAAATCAAATTTATTAGTGTTGGATGTGAAGATTGCTAGTTAAACTGTGAAAAAGTGTCAAGCAAAACCTAGCAACTATTGAAACTTTAACACCCCAGCCACACTTTTCTGGAATTGTGCCACACCAGAGCCAGCTGAATAGGACATTTTGGGACAAAGATTGAGTTGTGCCAATCAACACCGTGGTTTCGAGGTTTGACTAAGGACCTTTGTAGTAGGAGGTCTATGTGCATGTAGATGCAGAAATCTGCATACATTTCACTCTTATCTAGTCACTTGTCCTGCTTTCTATTGTGATTCGTTAATGTGTATATATGTACAAAATGTTTGCTTATTCTGTGTATTAAACAGAGAATCTTGTATGGCCGAGAGTGAGTTACTATTTTTTTCTTATGAGGGATCATTGTTGTTAGGCAAAATCACGAGTGATTTTTCCCACCAACACCAATTCTGAATGAGAGAAAAATAGTAACTCTCTCTCCATCCATGTAAGATTTTGTTTATTATATGTTTAATTGGGTGTTCCCCCCCCCCCCAAATAAAAAATAAAAATAAATAAGTAAATAAATGACGTAGCCCTACTTTCAATGTCGATCTGGTGTGCCTTGTTTGTTTACTTTCGTCATAGTTATTCAAAATCACATGTATCGTATAGTCAAACATCTCCTGCGTACATTTGATTTTGTCTATGTGACTGTTTATGCTCTATGTCACAGATGCAGGCACGTCACAATTTAGTTGCACATGTAACAATGTTGAGGTCACCTGGTCTACAGTGAATTACCGCTTTTGTAAAAGATAATTCACCCCCAAAACATAGAATAAAAATTATGATCGCATTTTCGGTGTAATGAAAACCAGACTGATACATGTATTTGTATAGATGTTGGGACAAAAAGGGAGTTGTCAAGGTCTTCACCTTGCATATAATATGCTTGGCAAAGGAAATGTTATGTAAACAATAATGCAGGAAGGTAGAATAGCTATAAAAGGACCCAAATTTCAAATTATAGAGGTCAGTGTGGTAAAGATAAAACCAGGTGGCCCCTATTGTGATACCTTGCACTGCTTGCCATACAGGTATTTCATGTGGTTGACCAATACGACCAATATTGGGGCCAAACATATCACTTACATACTTCACATAAAAGGAAAATGGACTACCTGTAAATAGTTATTTTACTGAGTCTTTTGGTAAAAAATTGGTAACATTTTTTTCTGTCCATATTTTATTTTGTATTTTTGAATTGGAACAGGTACTTGACTAAAGGTTCAAAATTGTAATTTAAAATACTCTTTTTCTGATGGTTTTTACACCACAGAGGCTGGTTATGTATGACATCATCAAATTTCATGGTTAATGGAGTTAAATATTGTAAGCATATGAGAAAAGCGTAGTGATTGGTTCTGTCTCCAGGAAAGTAGATGTTGGGAGTCATACACTAGATTGCATTTGTCAGAAATATGTATATACCGAGGCAGTTTTTGTTTTAATTGTGGCAGACAACTTGGATGCTTACTTCACTTGTTCTGGTCTGGACATAAGTGAAAAAAAAGTTACTTTATTCAACTTCAAAAAGACAATGTCTAACAAATTGCAAAATAATGTACATCGGCACTGCAAGAATGAATAAGTCGATTTTACAGTGACTACAGCTGTGTAAACAGATGAATAAAGTGTAAATTTCAAATTTGCTGTACTGTTGTACATAGTTGTATGGTGCATGACTAGAAAACTTACATTATGATTCAACATAATGATGTTGTTTTAAGGCCATGATCTCAGTTAGATGTAGCATTTAATTAACATACCACTGTGATTTAGAGTTGTACTGAAATATTTATGTGTATCATATGTTTGATACAATTTATGATTAATTTTATAATAGATTTTTATGTCTGCTTTATAAACCAATGTCAGCAGTCAGTTGTAGAGACTTATGTCTTTGGTCAACTGAAATTGAGTGGCTATAAAGATACTGAAGTTGTGGTTCAATCTGAGGAGTCATAGTTGTATATACTCATGTGATAGCTTAAATGCAACGATGCATTTCATCTTTCTTATCAACTTTTACCTATGTAGTTGGTGCTTCAGACACCATTTGTCTGTTTTGGAAGTGTTTTATTTTATAGAGTTATGTGCCTTGTATTAACAATAAAATTTCTCTCGAAAGAAACCATGTGTTCTTCTGTAAGTGCTTTTTTTCTGTTTTTAAAGCTCTGCTGACCAAAGGTCACAGAGCTTATGGCATCACTCATGTCTGTTCATTTGTCAATCCCGCCATCCACCTGTAAACTTTTAGCTTGCAAGCATAATGCAGTCCACATTTTTCAAGATTGCCCCATATAACTGTCAGGACTTGTCAAGTGTGTGAAAATTTATGTTGCCACCTACAGTATCATCTAATATATGTATATGTATCAAAATGTGAAAATCTTGTGGCCACTTTAGCATCCGTAAAGTTTGATCGATCTTCGTGAAATTTACTGTCGTTTCGACTTCTTTTCGAAAACTGTCAGCCTTATCACTTCAAATGTGGTGGCAATATTCCTCTAGTGGGTTTCCATCAAGTTTATTCAAATGGTCATGCTCCAAAGATTTTTGTATTTTTTATTTATTTTATTTTTTGGCCAAATTTTCTCCCAAACTGCTCACCCAATTGTTTCAAAATCACACACAAACGCTTCTGGGGAATCCTAGTTGTTAATTTGTTCACCAGGTGGCACTGCAGTGTTTCGTGTGTTTTTGCTATTTTATTTTGACTTCTCCAAAATGTCATTCAGATTTTGGTGAAGGCTGCAGGAATGCTCCTTGTGGAATGGCCAAACAAGTTTGTTCACTAGGTGATGTTACTATGGAATCTTGATTATTAGCTCAGCTGATAAGTCAGCTGAGCTCTTAGGATGATAGGTCATCTGTTGTCCGTCCATTCATAATTCACATTTTCGACTTCTCAAAAACCGTCATAATTTTTTCACCAGGCGCAGTGCAATTATGAACTTGGCTAACATGCTGGTCAGGCTGCGGTTTTAGGATGCTCAGTTGTCTGTCTTAGAAATACTTCCAAATGTCATATGCACTCAGCTAAACCTCAACACAGGTCAGCTGAGCAAAGGCTGTTTACGCAGCCCTGTAGTTAAAATGTGTATGTCAACACACTTTTCTGTTTTTCCTCGATTTCTTTTTTTTTCTTTCTTTCTTTCTTTCTTTCTTTCTTTCTTTCTTTCTTTCTTTCTTTTTCTTTCTTTACCAGCAAATTTGTCCGACACTTTTCTTGGACACTGTTATACATAGAAACTCCAAACTTGGCATGATTGTACCTCCATACAAGGAGTTTGACCGTTTTATACAGAGGAATGAAGATGTTTAAAATTATGTAAATTATGGGCATTTGAAATTTTAAATCTTGAATATCTTCAAAGGTATAATAGTTAGATATGTCATTCCAACTTCTACAGGGGGGGTTATTGACCAGTGCGCATCTAATGAATTTAAAACAAAAGTTGTAGCCATTTAAATTATGCTAATTAGCAGCATTTGAATTTTTAAAACTTTAATATCGTCAAAACTATTATAAAGATTTCATTTCAAGTTCTACTAGGGGGTTGTTGACCATTGCATATGTAATGAATCTAAAACAAAAGTTGTAGCAATTTAAATTATGCTAATTAGCAGTATTCTAAATTTTCAATCTTGAATATCTTCAACACTATAATAGATTCAGATGTCATTCCAACTTCTACTAGGAGTATGTTGACCATTGCGCACCTAATGAAATAAAAATTTTAAGTTTTAGCAATTTAAATTATGCTAAATAGCACCATTACAAATTTTAAATCTTGAATAACTTCAAAGCTATAATAGATAGAGATGCCATTCCAACTTCTACTCCTGTGTTATGGAATAGTTGTACATTGCCAGACCAATATGCTTTGAAGACACACACACTGATTTGCTATGCAGCAAATCATCTTTGCTAGTTTTTTTCTTGTTTTGGCCAAACCTTAGAAAGTCTTCTCTTAGAAAGTCTTCTCTGACACACATCCCCCCCCCGTACCAAACATTCTGGTAACTCTATAGTGGTACAGGTAGGAAAATATTTGCACATATATATGCGTCACAATTTACATCAAAATTAATTTGTCTTGTCACTGAAGATAAATGACTGATTATTGATAAATTTATAGATATCCAGGTAAGAAACAGGTTTATAGAAAATACCAACATACACCCCAACACACGAAATCCCCTAACAATGTAGCCCTAGCGGGCGGATGTGTGGAAACCGCCCAGCCAATTGCTTCGAAATTGCATAGGGATAGTACCACAAATGTGCCACAGCTGTGTATCATGTGGAAGTTTGATATTACAATATATGGAAGACATTGATTATATTTTAAGGCCACGGAGGACAGTGAAATGATTTTTTTGTGATGATGATCAGCAGAGCATTAGGTCCATGGGTCTCTTCTTGTACATCAGCTGACAAGTCCCTCCATCTGTCCACAATTCACATTTTCAGCTTGTCCAAAACCGTCAGCCAGATTCACTGTAAACTTGGTGGAGATGTACCTTGGGTGGGTCTCAGCCAATTTGTTCAATTGGTCACGGTCCATTTTTAATTTTTTTTTAATGAATTTTTCGTTCATCTTTTTGCAAAATCTTAACAAATCTTCTTCCCTGAAACCGCCTAGCCAATTGCTTTGAAATTGCATAGGGACGCATCTGGGGACCCCTAGGCCTTAATTTGTTCAGGAAGTGGCGCTGAGATTTTTTCCATTTGTTTTTAACGTATTTTTGTGTGTTAAGGCTATTTTTGACTTCTTCTTCAGGACTGTCACGGAGATTGTTCTAAAACATAGCGGATATGTAGCTTGTGGGAGGGGTAAGCAAAATGTTCGCTTAGTAGTGACACTATGGATCCCCGATTTTTAACAAATTTTTCAAGTCGGGTACCTGTCGGTCAATGCATGCATTCTTATTGATTACCATGTTAGTCAATGCAGGATGCAATGGAAATTCACATTTTAGATTTCTTCTCCAAAACTGTCAACCACTGTTTGCCAAATTGACTTGAAACGTGCTGGGGATGTACCTTGAGCGGGTCTCTACCAACTGTATTCAAATGGTTATGTTCCAGTAAATTTCAAAGTTTAATGGAAATTTAAAAAAAATTTTTGGTAAATAAAAAAAATCCTTTTCTCAGAAACTGCTCAGCCATTTGCTATGAAATTGTATAGGGATGCAGGGGACTCTTAGACCTTAATTAGGTCGACAGGTGGTGCTGCATTTTTATTTTTGGTTATTTTCAAACCAATGTTTGTGTGTTTACTCCTCCAAAATGTCACTCAGATTGTTCTGAAACTAGAAATGTAGCTTGAGGGAGGATGAAACAAAGTTTTTCACTAGGAGGTGACATGCTGGATCCCTGATTTTTTTTTTTACAAATTTTTCAATTTGGGTACTCTTCAGTTAATGCATGCATTCCTATTGATTACCCTGCAAGTCAATGGGGATTGCAACGGAAAGTCCCAAGTTATACCTCCTCTCCAAAATCCTCCTCATTCCCTACGCTATAGTGTGACTTACGGGTTGAATGTCAAGGTCAGCTGAGGACGGGCTGTTCAGGCAGGCCTCTTACGTTTTGTGTTGTTTTTATCCTGTCCAACTGTTCAGTTGTTAAAAATAGCATAGTTAACTTTTTCAGTGCCAAGTTTTCACAGGTCAACAACTTTCCTTTATGCACCTGTTGACTGCCAAGGGCTACACTTGACCTGGACCATTCTTGTGGTCTCTGCAAATGTCGGAATGCAGGTACCGAAAGAAAGGTCAGTTTACAAAGGCCGTGAATATGGTATCATTAGTTTAATGCAGAACAATTCACCTTTTGTCAAAATCGACACTAAAACAGTAAATTAGTCTATATATCCAAGACTTGTTGGTCAGCTTAGCTTCAAAGTATGGATGGTAATTCATTATCCTTTGTCCACAACCACGACCTTGTAAAAGACCTTGTAAAATTACAACGTATACAAAACAGAGCCACGAGAACAATTCTAAAATGCCACCCCAGGACCCACATCACAGATATGCTGAATACCCGGAAATGGATGAGCATGAAACAAATATTACATTACAATTACTGTATCTTCATTTGGAAAATTCAAAACAAACACACCCCTCAATATTTGAACAATTATTTCACTGCAACCTCAGATGTCCATACCCATAATACAAGATTTTCCACCCGTGGCTCCATTTACCTTCAGCGCTCACATCCTAAATCTTTGAATAATATCGGATCCAAAGTCTGGAATGAAATTCCCCAGCATATCCGTGATGCGAGTTCCTTGTATAGTTTTAAGAAGAGCGTCCTTCCATACATTTTCAGTAGTGTTGAACACTTCTAAACTTCAGGTTTGGAAGCAATCTACTTGATGCTTACTGTTTAATTTGCTTTTTATTCTGGATATTGATAGTTAATTTTAAATCATTTGCCATATGTCCCTGTGACTCTTATATTTTATGTATTTATATAATTATCTTTTATACTTGTTATTCATACATGTTTTGGGCCTCCATGCCTAAACAGAATATTGTATTCTGACTATGGATTGCCAAATAAAACCTCGAAACCTTGAAACCTTGAAACCACATATTCGTTTTCTTTTCAAACCTCACAGGCAAGATTCTCTTTAGACTTGATAAGGATGTAGCTCTGATGAATCTCTAAACTGTAAAACAAGTTTGATTTCAATGATTTATATTTGTAATGATTTTGTGTGTGTGTGTGCAGTCTTGCGAGAACCTTTAATAAATCTTCTCTGAAACTGCTTAGGAGGCGCGACAATTATTAAAATGATTTCTTCTGTTTGTGTTGTAATTTTTATTTTCTCGCAAAGTGCATGCTGCATTCTCTTCAAACTTGTTAGGAATGTAGCTTGACTTGGGTTTGTACTGAAGCTGTTTGCTAGGCAGTGCTGGTGTCACTTTCAAATTTTTCATCTTGAGTAATTTTTTTTTTCTTTATTAGACAAACATATATATACAGTCTTTTTCTAAAAAAAATCAATATTCTTATTGGCAGTATTGTTATTAAGATAGATGATCCAATCAACATTTATACTTCTCGTAATGATAGACAAAGTTATATTACAGAATTGACAAGTGTTATTATTTTCAGCAAAACCCAGTATGATATGTTTCCACTTTATTTCAAACTTAAAGATATAAGAGAACAAAGACCACACAATTTTGTATTTATGGCAGATAAATAAAATGTGTTCTGTGATTTCTTCCTCCCCCCCCCCCCAAAAAAAACAGAGCAGAATTCAGAGACATTCTTATTCCATTCACTTAACAGTTTACCACATACAATCAAATTATCAAATAATGTGTAATTGAATACCCTTTGTTTCTGACAATATATCTTGATAACATTTTCATCATAGACATTGTTCAAATTAATAATAACATTATGTAAATTAAATTTATTCCTCAAAAAAGCTGTACATGAGGTTTCTTGAATTTCTTTTTTAACAATA